>CABFVX010000028.1:111593-159062 GCA_902151425.1 Timema shepardi
CCTGCTTCCCGCCAAATCCAAGTCGTCACGGCCAATATCATAATACGTTTCATCTCCCAGCAGCAAATAGGTTGGTAGGTTGGTAGGCGGGGAGGAAGGGGAAGGGGTTTATATAGTTGTGTATACAGCAGCATCTAGCCTTCCTAACGGTCCAGCTACGTGCTGATGAGAGAGAGGGGAGTGGGGGGTGTAGACGACAGGAACACACTAGTTGAAAGATGGGGGAGAAGTCCCAAGACCAGTATGGACTGCTAGATTGGACCTGTTTATCAAGAATTCAGGCAGGTTTAAAGCACTGGACCGTAGCAAAAAAAAAAAAAAATTAAAAGGTTTGTAAAAGACGATCCGGATTCCGGTTCTATTAAATATTATAAGGGAAGGAGAATGTATGTATATATATATATATATATATATTTAAAAAATATATAAGTATTAAAAAATATAAAAGAGGGTATATTGGATAGAGTAAATATGATATAGTGAAAAGTAATATATGCAAGATGCGAGGGAAGGAATCAGAAGAAAATAAAAGGAAGGTTTATTCCAAGAGAAATAATAAGAAGAAATAGTAGAACTAGTAGTTAGGGATAATGAATGAGGGAATTTGATAGACGAATCAAAACCCAGTGGCAGAGATGGACTCGAATTTCCAACTTTTAAAAGGGGTACGTTCACATATCAACGATAGTGTTGAGAAGTAGGCGTGAGACCATTTTCTACGGGGGGCGAGGGGAGGAAAAAATCATTTTGTGTTGAGACAAGTTTTACTTACATGTTTGATTGATATTTTTAATATTTCATCTAATTTTGTGAAAAGTATAATACATTTTGTGAAGAAATGAGCAATATGGCTACTAAGGAATTTTGGAGAGCTACTATGGAAAGTCTTCTAGTTGTAGTTTCTAGCTTTGTAAACGAATTTACAAGGGGGTTGCAGGCTGTCTAGAGCTCAATTTATACTGGGGACGACTAATACTGAAGACATATTCTTATCTGCATCTTATTTCCTACTACACTAAACGCAATTAACTATATAACTATATGATTAATTATTATATATGTTATACCGCCTTTGTAATTTCACCCAGTTGATGAATCGGGGAATTTTTGGCCAATTACATGAACTGGCTTTTCCTCCTAACCATTTCACGAAATGTGCAAAAAATAAAATAAATAGTGTAGTTCATAAATTGTGCAGTGATTTGCTATCATATTCATGAACATTCTATTTCATGAACTGGACCGTGGGAAATCGAAGAATAAGATTGATCTTTGAGTTAATTTAGCTTTTAATCATATTAAAATTTAAAGCTAGTTTGAATCAGGTTGAGTTTGTTTAATATAATATTAAAAAAACAATTTCAAATACAATAAGTTCCAGTTCATGAAATGTAATGCAATTTTTGCCTTGTTTACGAAATGGTCAAGTGAAGACGCCAATTCATGGAATGAGTAAAATTTTGCTCAATTCATTAAACTATTGGGGTTATATATATATATATATATATATATATATATATATAAATCATCACACCCAAACTGGATTCATGACCCGACCTCTCTGTTACCAGAAAATTAAACAAGATAAGCATTTCTTTTAATGCGCACACCCGCTAAATTGGTTATTTTTTTTTTTTTATACATATATTCATGCTAACAAATATACATTTTTAGTTAAAACTATTACCCTTTCTTAGCAGGAATATTATTATGTATGACTTAACATAGACATAATATATTAAACTAGAAGTTTGACCCGTTCTTCGCACGGGTAAGCCGCATCAAATTATATCAAATTAGGACGTTAAATGTCCGGCTGTCGTTAGTAGGCTATCTTATCTGAATTCGTCACTCTACCTATAAAGCCAATATAAAATAAAAATATAAAATATATTTTGGGATTAAAGCCCTCCACCACACCTAGTTCTTAGAGCACCATTTTTAATTTTCTAATTTTAAATTTATATGGCTGCCTTCCTAACAAATTTCTGATTTACATCTAACATATTTCACATTTTTTTGACGCTCAAAATATTACAACTGCCCATTTTATCTCATTCAGAGTTGAATTTCGAAAAAAAATCTCTATATCGGATGCCTTAGACTTGAAAGGAACCTCCCTACCAAATTTATATTCCAGGTCTACAGGTTCGGGAGATATGGCGATGAGTCAGGGCTTTCATCTTTATATGATTATATAGATAGCAACATGCTTGCATTAGTGGTCACGTTAACTAAACGACAAGATCGTCGCATCTGTGTTGCTGATGTCTAGGGGGTTGGGGTTTGAATCCTGACTCAGAGTTATAATAGTGTGTTTTACTAAATTGATTCCTCTTACTCCTTCCACGCAAATCCTGGATAATAGTTTAACCGGTTTTTCTCTATGAATGTGAGACATGGTATCTTACCTTACACCACGAAAAGTAATTTAGGGTGCCCGAAAACAAGGTGCTTAGGTAGATATTTGGTCCTAAGGGGTATGAATCTGCTTGAGAGTGAAGGAATTTATATAATGATGAGTTACATATCCTGTACTTATCACAATACATTGTTATGATAACCAAGTCTCGTAAATTACGGTGGGCAAGACATCCAGCGTGAATGGAAGAATGTAGAACCTTGTTCAAGATATTGACGGGTAGACCCAATGGGAAGAGACTATTAGGAAAACCTAGACGCAGATGAGAGTATAGCATTAGAATGGTCCTGAAAGAGATAGGGTGTAATGAGTTGGACTAGATATAACTATCTGAAGAGAGGGATAGGTGGTGCACGTTTGGAAGTGCGTCAATTAACTTTAGAGTTCATGGTGCCATAGAGCTAGTAAGAAAATAATTTTCTAGAAACGAAATAAATAGGGCAAGAAGCTCCTTATTTACATTTTATGAAAACATTCCTGTCTTTAACTTAACACCTATATTTATTGGCGCCTAATACTCTTGACCATACACTATAAAACTACACTCGTAAAATATCTTACAAAGCATACGATATTCTATAAATTATGTCTAAAGTTTATATATACCTCATTAAGAGCCAAAGTTTCAATGTTATTTTAAAGTACTAGTTAACTAAATTAAGGTTTAAGATAACATCGAGTTACAACTTGAGGTTACCGTAGTTGATTGTTTGATTGGATTTTTATGTGGAAGTTAGTTGACTTGGAGTTAATTTGTTGAATTCAGAGTTTGTTAGTATATTTTTACTCAAATATCTCTTGAACAAAAATAGTTGTTGGTGAAAATGTGAATAAATTAATCCTGAAATGCGTTAATAATCATTATATAATTTAATTTTAAATACATTTGCGAGTCTTTTGCATGTTTCATACACATTTTACTAATATATTATATGCTAATATTCCCTCCAAAAACTATTACATTATTTTTAAATCTACTTAATAGGTTTAATTATTTATTTTAACATGCTTAAGAAAAAACTAGAGTGTTTAAAAAGGGGGTTGGAGGGTGCGCAAGTACATATAAGGTACTTTTTTACATGAACTAGTAAATGAATAAAAGTTTAATGTCATCCTTCTATTCAAAAGTGTATGGAGAAACGATTTAAACTAAAACCAAAAGTAATATAATTATTTGTTATGATAAACAATTGAATCAAACTCACCTAAGTCAAAGGGTATTGCCATATCGCTGAGTGGGATCCTAATGTTTCAAGAAAAACATGTAAATAATTCTTGAAATATTAGGTTTTGACAGTTTGGAATAGTTTATGATAGTAAAAAGGATTACTAATTGCATATTATAATACTTTAATAGCCCGGTAACTACCACCAATTGAGACCAAATAACTCAAATTAAAATTTTGAACATCAGTTTAATATCTACGTTTTTGTATGGTTTTGGTGAGTTGTTTAAATGTTGCAGACACAAAAAGGTTTTTCGAATAATTATAATATGAGTAAGGTTTCATTTGATACTCCATATCCTTATGAAGGTAAATTATTCTATATAATAATTTGTTACTTGCTATTTTGTATAAATAAAAGTGGCCTATATATACCGGATTTTATGCACCATCAACTTATAGGCTACCAGAGCGGTTTGTGAATATGATTTTTTTGAATAATGGGTTCAGGTTTTAAGTGAAACTTTAACTTGACCCTTATGAAGTGTTAGAAAATGGAATAAAAAATTCAAATAAAAGTGGTTTTTTCACATAACTTTGCAATGTTTAGATAAATAAAGCATTGTAAAGGATCACTTTTCAATTGATATGACTGGCTGCCAAAATAGAGGCTAGTTATTTTTATATTCCTTTAGCCAAACTATTCAATCATCAAATAATATTGCATTAATATTTGGTTTAATACTGACGATCACCTTAAGTCTATATATTTTTCATTTATTCCTTTTATAACTCCAATAGCTAGGCTCTCATTTGTTATCTTTCAAAACTATCTTCATTAATCTCTAACGAATTAGTGGCAATAGTTTTCGTAAGTCTAAATTTTAAAAAAAATCTAACTCAACAAATTCTTCAAAATAATTATTAGTTATTGTTAAAAATGTAGGATTGTTCGCTTGTTAAAACAATCCAGCATATCATAAATATCTGAATCAAATAGCATCATTAAACTTTATATTAACTAAATCCAATAACGCACATTGGAATGTTTTGAACAGTCAGCTGACAGAGTGATGGCCATATTGTTCTCTACGGTAGTTAACTTGTGATTTACTCACTAACCTCTACACCTTCTTCGAGTTAGTGAAACCTGGAGTTAAAGCTTAAGTTATGTGATAACTTCACATTGAAACAGGTAGTAAACACCTTAAGCTGAGGCTATAATTTAACTTTGACAAAACCTGACATTGAAACAGTGGCCCTTAACGATTATCTTATCCTGCTTAGTAATTAACTAGAGTGTTTATAAAGGGTTAAGGAGGGTGTGCAATAAACACTACATATAAGAGACATTTTTATACAAACTAGTAAGTAAATAAGAATTTCCCGTCAATTTTCTACTCAAAAGAATACGAAGAATCGATTTAAGCTAAACCCAAAATCAATAAAAATATTTGTTACGATGAACAATTATTAAATCAAACTCACCTGTCACGGCTTATTGCCATATCATATATTTCAAGAAAAAGTGTTAATAATGCTTGAAATATTATTTTTTGACAGTTGGGAGTTGTTTATAATAATAAAAATGATTACTAATTGCATATTATAATATTTTATAAGCCAATAATTACCAATAACTTAAAACCTAGATACCTTAAATTAAAATTTCGAACATCCGTTTAATATTTTTCTACTGAATTATTATTTAATTTGCTAGTGTTGATTTGGTTGAATCATAAGGGCGACTTTATTTGTTTTTAAATAAGCACCAGACTTACACAGCTTGGTGTGAAATTTTTAACGGGTTCCAAGGGAAACTTTAATTATGATACCACAGTATACCTATTTAATACAACTAGGCTTAGGCCTTTACGAAAAACTTTGACAATTCTCTCCAAAAACTATTACACTAATAATTAGAGTAAAACTAGTAGAGATAAAAGGGAAATTGTTTACACTACAGAACATAGACGTGACAATTAGTTGCAATAAGGTCCTACATAGCTACAAAGTTTTTAGTTTTTAAACACTAGGCTACCACAGCTGTGTGTGAATAATTTTTTTTTATCAACAAATAGGTTCATGTTTCAAGTGAATTTTTAATAATCGTAGGTTAAGGGACTTAACAAAAATATGCCTAGACCTTTATGAAGTGTACGAAAAAAAGAATCAAATATGCAAATAAAAGTTGTTTTTATACATAAATATGCAATATATAATACATTTATCATCGGAAAGGTCCACTTTCAATTGATATGACTGGCTGCCAAATTATAGGCTATGCCTACATATATTCCTTTGGCCAAACTATTCAATCATCAAAGAATCTTACATTAATATTTTGTTTAATAGTGACAATCAGCTTAAGTTTATATATTTTTCATTTATTCGTTTTATACCTCCAATAGTTAAGCTCTCATTTTTTATCTTTAAAAACTATCTCTAATAATCTCTAACATCAGTGGCAATAGTTTTCATAAGTCTGAATCTTTAAATTTTTTAAATTTAGCTCAACAAATTCTTCAAAATAATTATTATTTATTGTTAAAAATGTAGGATTTTTACGCTTGTTAAAACAATCTTTCATTTAATGAAAATGTTAATCTGAATCAAATAGCATCATTAAACTTAATCTTAACTAAACCCAACAACACACATTGGAATGTTTTGAACAGTCAGTTGGGTGAAGTGGTGGTCTAGGGGTAAGGCGTTGGACTTCTGTGCTGGAGTCCGGGGTTCAATCCTCGGTCTCGGCACNTCGGATTCCACGTTAAACTGTAGGTCCTCCATTTCAACTCACAATCACCCTATCTTTACACATTAGCGTAAGTGCGTATAACCCGAACGGGTAGTAAGACGCGGTGCTAATAATAATAATAATAATAATAATAATAATAACAGTCAGCTGACATAGTGGTAGCCATGTTGTTATCTACGGTGGTTAACTTAAGGTTTACTCACTAACCTCTACACCTTCTTCGAATTAGTGAAGCCTGGAGTTTAAGCTCAGGTAATGTAATAACCCAGCATTGAAATGAAAAATAAACATCTTAAGCGGAGGTTATAATTTGACATTGAAACAGTGGCTCTAGCTCAATTAAAATTTTACTTTCTTTAACCATCTACATTAAACGGTAAAATCTGAAATACTTTAAATTTTTCTAAATTGAAATTTAATAGAGAGTTTCAATAATAAAATATATAATATTTAATAAAATAAACTAATATATTATATAATATGTAAAGTGTACAACAAAATTAAATTGTTTGTATTAAAATCAAGAAAAAAATCATTTTTGTTTAGATTTACAAAATTTAAAAATATTAAATAAAATGTGAGAAACTTAATTTTATAATAAATATTAATTTCTATAGAAGATTTCATTTTATGGCTTCTTTAATTGGTAAATTTTCAATCAATAAAATTAGAAAATATTTACATTATCTACAATTTCAGGGAATCTAAGAAGTGAGGATTTGTTTACATGTAGGCTTTAAAATATGTAGTATTTTGTAAGTTAATATATCTATTTAAAAGAATAAATTTAAGAATCTAAGCAATGATTAATAATAATGGCTCCATATTTATAATTATATATAATTATTTTTATATACAAATTTACAAACACAAATTCTAATAAATTATAACCCGCCACGGTGGCGTAGTTGGCTAATGCGCTTGTCGTGTTGAAGCTCGACTTCTGAGGACGTGGAGATCGAGGTTCGAATCTCGGTCGGGTGAACTGGAGGTGGTTTTTCCTAAGTGGTTTTCCACTCTCCCTCCACGCAAATTTGGGTTCACTTCCTCTAATTCAACCTTCCCAAGTCCTAATCAATTAGAGTAATTAGTACTTAAAGCGCATAACCTGAACGGGTAGTAAGGTGCGGTGCTAAATATTATTATTAATAATAATACATTATAGGTGTACTAACAAATAATTATATAAATCAAGTGTTTTTTGGGGGGAGCGGGCAAGAATAGATACAAGTTCAAAGATTCAAGCATTAATTTAACGTTACTTCACTCAAATTTGTTCATGCATATCTAATTAACAATTACTATTTTACATTACGTTTTTTGCAGTGTGTGTGACTATCCTAGTTGAATCATGGCATACTAATTACATTTTCTTTACAGAAACATCCAACTAGATTAGTTTCTTTGAGTTTTTTTTTTTGCTATTCTGACATACCTAGTCAAGTATACGTATTTAATCTGTGTACAATAGTATGCTAATGAGTAGAACAATTGAGATAATTTGATAAACATTCAAGGTAGAGTAATTTTCAGTGCGTTGTACAATAGAAGTGACTCCTTTTTCATTTGTAGTTTTAAAATTCTTTGCCATGCTCAATTATTATAATTACCTGTTTGCATGATTAGTGTTTAATTAGGAGATGAATTCTTTGGGTAGAAGAACAGGGGAAGTTTGTGAGAGATATATTATTTCATAAACAATTTATTATCTTAAATAAATTAGATTTAACCCAGAAATGTAATGCTGCATTAAAAACACATTCAAATGATATTTTAACTTTAAGAATTCACTAAAGCAATATTAAAATAAACAGTAAACATAGGTTTTTACCTATTCACACACCCTAGCTTCATTCCTTTAAATACATGCATGTATTATTATATATACAGCCACTTAAATATATTTTTTAATATTTAACATAAAACTAGAAGGTCCTTTTTAGGATTACAGAAACATTCAAACTATGATTAGTATATTAAAAAAGTGTAGATATTTCACAAATGTTTTGAAACAATTGTTTTACTTATCTATTAATATCTGTATATCTATCTTTCTAGATCACTATGATATTATTTAGAAATATAATTAAAAATATATCTAATTTAAGCCTCATTTACATGTAATAATTTTTATTTTATTTTTGACTTGAGTCAATATACAATATTACATCATATATTATAAACGTATATAATGTACGAAGTATTACTCACATAACTAGTACACACACTAGTAATATAAATATTAAATGCAAACTTTTACTTTTTTGAGTAAAACATATTTTAAAATTTATTGTTATAGTTGGGCCAATCACACCTATGTATTGAAGCACTGGCAATACAAATTATTAATTAACATATTGATAGTATATTTTAATGTAATAAACTTTTGTATTCATAACTGTGCATAATGTTCTACTAGAGAATCAACAAAAACCCTAGTATATTTAAGCAAGTATCAATATGTAAGATATAAAAATATTATATAAATCTAAACCAATTTTAGAAGAAAAGTAAAGACACAATTGTTATAATTTTATTAAAATTATAATTCTTTATTATGTCTGAATTTTAAAAGTAATTGAACAGATTTAATGAAATTATTTTTCTAGTTTAATAATGATTAATTAATACATATTTATATTAAATAAATAAATGAAAATAATTTCTTTATTAAAATATATTCAACCATTTAATAGGCTATATTATTTTGTTTTGAAACTATTAAATACAAAATAATAATTATTTATTAACTTGTCATACGTTGAGTTCACTTTCAAATGGAATTAGCTGTAAAACTTCACGTTTAAAAAAACCTAATCGGTGTTTAATTACAATCAATAAGGATCAAAGTAATTAACAGTGAAAGATGAAACAAGCAAAGTTCTACTATAAGCCTATTAAAAGTGAAGTATAAGGGTTATTGCGCCTATTTTCTTTGACTTGTTCTTTTATTATGACCTATTTGGTCTCTAGCTTTACACCGTCCACACGGTATAATGATACATTAAGACATTATATATAACATTAAATTTGTGTTTTTGCAATGGAATGCTGTTTTAGCTCAGAGAATTACAGAAAACCCTTTTATAATTTTCTATTCCTTTTTGGTTTATGTATGTATGTATGTATGTATGTATGTATGTATGTATGTATGTATGTATGTATGTATGTATGTATGTATGTATGTATGTATGTATGTATGTATGTATGTATGTATGTATGTATGTATGTATGTATATATGCATGTATGTAAACTTCATTCACGGTAGGAGTTTACCTCTGAAAGGTCTTTTTTCTTACCAATATCCTACTATATAATAGATTTCTGGTAGGGAAAAAAGTCCTTTCCCAGGTAAACTCCTACCGTGAACGAACTTTATGTATATATGCATGTATGTACGTATATATGTATGTATATATGTATGTATGTATATATGTATGTATATATGTATGTATATATGTATGTATGTATATATGCATGTATGAATATATATATATATGTATATATGTATGTAAGTATATATGTATGTAAGTATATATGTATGTATAAATGTAAATATGTATTTATATATGTATGCATAAATGTATGTATGTATGTAATTATGTATATATGTATTTATGTATGTATGCATATATGTATGTGTGTGTATGTATGTATATATGTGTGTATGTATGTATATATGTATGTGTGTATGCATTTATGTATGCGTGTATATATTTATGTGTATATGTATGTATATATATGTATATATATATGTATGTATATATATGTATGTATATATGTATATATATGTATGTATATATGTATATGTATATATGTATGTTTGTATCTACACCACCTTCCGGAAGTTATGCGAGATGTTTGACATTAACAAGGAAGAAAAAGTTTACGGTGTCACGTATTTGACGCTAAAAGCAGAACAAATCTCGATTTACGATCTTACATTGAATAATGAAACTGTTATCAGAGGCCAAACGGCTAATAGAAGATAAGTCAAACATGGCTCTGAGCCATGCAATAAATGCCAATAACTCGTAGAAGGATAGACTAAAATAAATAATCATTTACCTTTGGGAGAAAACTTTTACTGTTGAGGTATAACTTAAGATAATTTTTGCCAAATCTTTAGCGTGCTCATAGGACAGCAATCATCCGCACAAGGACTAAATACTCTCAGATGTGGACGGAGTTACAAATTATCAAGGTAAATAATAATCTTTGGTAAACTGAGTTATTATAAACTGAAAAAATACAGTTTGAAAGGAAATAGCATAGAAGGGCAAGAGGAAATATGGACACGCGGCTTGGTAGTTCACAAAATACTAGGAAATAGGCTGAGCCCAGCTAAATTTCAAATAGGCATTCTGTGTCTGCAAAATGATGGAGCTGCGCAAATAAATGCGTAAGTACCTAGTATTTGAGAAGGGAAGGTTTATTGCTACGTTAGTGTGAACTCGGTCGACTGTAAGTATGAGCGGGAAAAAGGCAACTTCCATTGGAGGTTTTTAAGAGTTTGACGCCCTCATGATTACTGCCACACAAGTTAAACTAAAAAACATGCAGTATATTTATGCTCATTGGCTACTTAATTACTTAACGGGAGCTATGTAATGGGACTGCATCGTAGCAAGAAGTTGAACAAAAATCTATAATCCATGCAATAATTTTAACAGTAGGGAATGTAAGTTTCTTACAGAAAGTCTATTTAGTACCTATAGACCAATCCATTCTAGAGTCGCTTAATTTTGAGATGGAGCCAGTTCCCAGTTTATCTGGTATTCTTAGTCACTGTTAATTCGCCACACGGGAAAATATTCGACATTGTTGATATATATATATATATATATATGTGTGTGTGTGTGTGTATCTGAACAATCCCATGTTCGGCCATAGCTCATTGTACGTCACCTTTTCGTACAAAATGTTGTAATTCGTTTAATAAAAATAGAATGATTTTAGTTCAAGCTATTTTATCCACTCTTATGACATAAATTATCTTACACTCAAAGACTAACATTATATGTGATTCTAAATTGAAGGCTAGGTTTTGTTTAAGTTTATTAGTATCATATTCAACCAGTGGTTGATAGTCCTATAAACTAGTTAAGATATAAAATTATAAATCAATTGAAATTATTTATAAATTATACATATACATGAGAATCTAAAAGTGGTAAGCTATTTAAGAAATATCACGCTGAGTACACCTGACCTAGATTTGAACCCCAACATCCTCACTTTCAGTGCTTTAGAATATATGAAAATGACATTTAGTCTACGTAATACAAATGTGGTTTATTTCGCTTTAAATTTAATATAAATTCCTGATTTAGTTGATATTTTTAGAAAACCCTTAGTAAAATTATTTCCTCTTTATAATAAATGTTACAATTATGAATTAAATATTTTTGTCGGTGTTTTAATATAGCTATTCTTGAAAAATTAATATTATTCATAGACTCTTCATTAGTGGTTGTAAAGAGCCAAATTAAACATAGGAAGTTTTGTAGCAATTAGTGCGAGATAAGAGATTGTTAAAAAAAGAAAATAGTTGTTTAAATAAATAAAGTTAATTTCAGTGAAGGATGAAGAAAGATTATTTTAGATTTGTGGACTGTAGAAGAACCACAATAATTAAACACTACTATTTCCACACATTAATTCTTAGTTTAGCTCATAAAGATAATATTACCCTAAATGATGGCCACATGGACTGAGTGCCAAGCTTGTCTAGTATAGTTGATATGATGAAGGTAATATTGGGGTTAAAAGCTTCTATTGTGTACTGTAGAAGGTTATTTATTATAAGTGGCTTTATAATCTACCACTCCACTATCTGGTATACATTTAATTTAAATTCAAGCCATAGCTTTTTATTTCCGTATGAAATTTTTGGGGGAATTAATTAAGTTGTACCACTTTTATAATGATTTTTACTACGCCTTTTCAAGTCAAAAAGTATTATTATTTAATACAAGCTAAATTATTAAAAACAAATTTTAAATATTTTAAATTGGCAATGCTTGGTCTATTTCGAATAAACTCTGTTTTGTTTAGTTAGTTTATCTAAACGATTCAGTCCGAAATACCATCCCAATTAGTTTTAAAACATTAACATATACTTATAAGTTAAGTTTTAATTTATTATTATTCAATATTCCATTGTGATAAGGCCACATAACAAAGATTTACATGTTCTTAACTTGATTAGAATTTTTCTAGTCCTAGTTTTACAATTAATAATAATAGAATGAGTAATGATTGAATAGAACAGTGAAATATTTAAAAATCGACATTTCTCAAACATGGCATATAACTTGTTGCTAAATATTATAATTTTGGGAATAGTTCCAAACTTAAGTATCTTGCAAAATGACAATAGAATATCAAATATAATTTGCTTTCGGATTTGGTCACATTAAACAATTAATCAATTCATTCGTCAACCTCAAATAATATAAAGCAATATGTATATATAAGCTCGAATATGTCATCGTGAATCTTCTTACTCAAATAAAACACTGCTCTCTACTAGGTTTCACCCTCTTATAGCATTTGAAGTTGAAGAATGTATTGATTAATTGTTTAATATATTTCACTGTTCTATTATTAAATCATTATTCATTCAATTGTTATTAATTGTAAAACTAAGCTTATTAAAAAAAATCTAGTCAAGTCAAGAACATGCTAAGCTTTGTTATGTGACCTTATTACAATATAGGTGACCTGGTGGTCTAGGGGTAAGGTGTCTGACTTCTATGCTGGTGGCCGTGGTTCAATCCTCGGTCCCGGCAAAGATTCATCTGATTACCAAACCCTTCCTTCACCTCTGACAAGACATCTTGTGAATGTGAGGAATGCCAGGTCTCCACCGTGGTTCGGATTCCACGTTAAACTGTAGGTCCTCCATTTCATTTCATAATCACCCTACCACTACACATTAGCGTAAGTGCGTATAGCCCGAACGGGTAGTAAGACGCGGTGCTAATAATAATAATAATAATAATAATAATAATAATAATAATATTACAATATATATATATATATATATATTGTAATAAGGTCATATATATATATATATATATATATCATGTGCCATATTTTGTAACCCCAATACCAACAGCGACCAGTTCTTTTTACTCTACTTCACTAACTGATTAGCTAGTTTTATGTTATATAGATTATCATGGTTCCTTGAAAAATAAGAATTACAACAGAATGAGTCCTATCTCCATCTGATAAGTAATTTTTGAATTTACTTGAAAACAAACAAACATAGAGTTAAACAAACATTCTAAAAATGTATTTTTTTGTATTAGTTTAGTTTATGCTATGTATAAAAGAATGAAACGCCTTAAGAATTTGACCGTGCTGACAAATATTAGAGTGCCCTATCAACTCAAATAAGATTGTATTGTTGGTTTAGTACTGAGAAAGTAATCTAGATTAAACTAATGCACAAGCAAAAGTATGAAATGACTGAATCCATTCCTAAATTTAAGAGACAAATGCAAGCATACTAATAATGATTTTCATACGTGGTGCCCTTATTGCAATGAACACCAAAATAAATGATTTAGACTTAACATAAAATAAATTAAATTAAATAAACCTTATTTACAGACAAAAACCATAAACTAACTGAAAAATTACTTAAAATTTAAGAGGAAAATACACGCACGCTAAAAGTGGCTCTCTTACGTGCATGCATTGTTGCAATTAACAACAAAATAAATGGTTTTAATTTATTATCTAAGGAGCAAAACTAAATAAGCACAATATATATGAAAAACTAGAAAATTACTGGAAAAATACTTAGATTTAAGACAAAAGATGCATACTAGAGGTGACTTTTTTACAAGAAGGCAATGTTGCGATGAACAGTAAATACGTGCATTATTTACTTTTAGACTTAGTCACTATATTTAGTTATAAATTATTGTATTTTAATTAGGAATTCTGCACTGTGTGTTATTAATTGCTTACTATTAGTTAAGCACTCTGCATGAATATGAACCTAGCCTGATCTATGTAAATTAAAGAACAAATTAAAGGTTATGGTTTCCTTATGTATATTTTTTTTGTGAAAGAAACACAAGCTAATTTATTGTGTGAATGCAAAAAATGTCATGAAACATACACCTAAAACACTCGTTGCCAAGGAGATTTATAATATATGGTTTGTTGATATTGCCTCCAAACCCCTTGTTGCTAAGGAGAGATACAATAAATTTAATTATTTAAGGGTCAGTATTCTTGAGTCGATACAAATTCAAGACGAAAATTTGACCACACTAATAGTAGGTTTTTCCAACACTGCTTTGCTAGCTGATGAAATAGTGTAATGATACAGTTATTCGGATTAAGAGGAAATATCCGAAGAGACATCCAGACGACATGCCAAAAGTAGAGTTAAAAAAGCTCATTAAACTTGGTCATTGATCAAGTTAGTTATATCAAAAATGTTGGTGATTATAATTAATATGGAAAACATACAATTTCCACAAAAACAAATGAAAGGTAAAATAAAACATTAAATTTTTTATATAATTTCTGTCAATTTTAGGTTAATATTTAGACAGTTCTTCAAATACCTATTTTATTTCATAATAAGTTGTATGAATATAAAGAATAAACAGCGATGTTATAATTAAAAAAATACTTTTTTATTACATTATTTATGTGGTTTTGCTCTTTTCAAATTCTTACACTAATTTTGGTTGGCTCAGTGATATATATATATATATATATATATATATATATATATAAGGCGATATCCACTCAGTGACTCATTCATACCCATATTCCCCCAGCCCCTGGGCCTGTAAAAGTAAAATTGTTCGTGAAGGTTCCCTTTTGGAGGGACCTAAGCAAGATATACGAGAGGGAGTTTTGTTTCGAAGGGGTGAAAAGGAGAGTTGAAATGTTTCAAAATTCACTGATATTTTCTTTTGAACCAGTGGATATAAAGCCTTGAAATTTAAAATGAAG
Source organism: Timema shepardi (assembly GCA_902151425.1). NCBI lineage: Eukaryota > Metazoa > Arthropoda > Insecta > Phasmatodea > Timematidae > Timema > Timema shepardi. Next base: position 126,935 of record CABFVX010000028.1, read on the forward strand.
GTTCCTTTACACAGAAAGTTTTTGGGGCTTTACATATCTCTTCGCCTAAGAGTGTGGAGAGGGGTGGAATTGTATGAGACTAAATTACTCACTCATCACTGAACTTCCTCAAATTCTGGACCTGGAAATATGAACTTTTACTTGGCATGAAGTCTACCCAATGTAGCTTGATAAAACTAAAATTGGGGAGCTTATAAATAATAGAAAACTTGTTTTATATGTGGTAGAAAAGATTAAAATTTGTCATACACAGAGAGATACAAATCCAGATAACTAAATAAATCGTAAAATTGTATACATCTAAAAGTGAATTGGAATAAAAGGCCTTGGGTACGTGGAATCAAAATTCACAAAACTAATAGTAAACAGCTACTTCTTAATGTGATAGTAAATTGAAATTTTGCAGATGGGTAAAAAAAACGCTCCAAATGATTACTAAGGGGTGATATGCTCAATTTTTAATCGGGAATTTACAAAATTTGGAAGAGAGGGGGTAGGGAGGGATTGCCAAAATATAAAAGCACTTTAGATGTGGTAGAAAATTTAAATTTGGCAGACAGGTATAAGAACAACACCAAATAAACATATTTATATTAAATTTTGAAATTTCTAAGTAGGAGTTGTTTAAATAGAACTTGTTATATTTTCCAATACTAATTGAATTAACTACTTTTCTGTTTGGTAGAAAAATTGAATTTATCAAGAAGGTATAAAGACTTATTCATATAGACATAAAAGACTAAAGATTTTTAATTGACAAATTAGGGAAGAAGAGATGTGTGGTTAAGTGAAACTGAGAAAACCTCTTAGCTGAAGCAGCAAATGGAAACTTGCCATGAATGAAGAGGAGAATTACTCCTATAACAGATTAAGTAATACATATCTACTATTTAAAAAGGGAGATGGTGAAATTCAAGCTTTAATAATTCTTAAAATTAGAATAATAAATAGTGTTTTAGTGAGGAAGAAGATTGAAATTTGACAGGTGGTTATAAGAACGACCCCAAACAAACAGTTCTTTAGATTTCAAAATGATGAAGTGGTAAATGGGGATGTGGGGTCTCTTCAAGATTTAGAGAACCAATATAAAACACTTTTTGGAGTGATATAAAATAATTGTAGATCTACATTTAAGTTATGAGAGCTTCCTTGAGAACCGAATGAAGTCTGAACAAATCTAATCTCAAAAATAAATCCTAGGAAATAGAATAAATAAAAATTGATACAACTAATAAAATTATGGAACATAATTTGCGGTGTATCTTAAAATTTAAATTTGGCAATCACGTAAATAAACCTAGTAAGGTAATCAAATAGATCCTTAAACTCAAAATGGGAATGTAGTAATTGGAAAATGAAGAGGTGAGGGAGTTATTAGCTTAAAATATTTGAAAAATAATTGCTATAAAATATTTTTTTCGTGGAAGTAAATTTAAATTTGTCAAGTTTGTAAAAGGATTAGCTTAAAATAAACAACCATAAAAGTTGAAGAGATTGAAATTTAAAAACAGGGGGTAGGAAATAACTAATAGAAAAATAAAATTTCTCGATATGGTAAAAAAATATATATATAGGCAGACAAAAATATTCTGAAAACAAAAAAATGCCAAAAAAATAAATATCATAAAATTTAAGAGGCTATAATAGCGTAGCGATAACACAGATATAAATCAAAGGCTAAACTAGCACCTTTCTAGCAGCGATATAAAACTCAAATAAAAAAGTTGGGGTCAAAGATCGGTGAACCAGGAAGCTCTTTGGGAAACCATGATAATTATTACTCAAAATATTTCTGTAACAGAATATATTAATTATTTATGCTCGTTAGTGAACCATATCGCTCTTTTTTTCCATCATATTTCTGTAACAATGTATATTAGTCAGTGTATCAACTTTTATTTTCTTGCTTGGGTAAATATTGCGTTTTTAATGGATTTCAATGTTTTATTCACTCATAAACAGTAATATGTATACTATATATTTTAATGTATTCTAATTTATTAATTACCATGATTGGCTTGTGGTTAGCTATAGTTAGCTCAAGTTTTGTACAACGATGAACTATCAAAAGGGGGATATAATTTTGCGGGGATATTAGATTTCAAATTCTGTTTGGATCTACTAAGAATGTGTTTCTTAAATGATTTCCTACTCTCCACCCACGAAAACGTTGGTAGACTAGCACTAAAATATTTCCTTGCTCATCCCTACCTCATTATAGTAGCTAAAATATATGTTTAGAACCTGAACAGCTTTATAGTAAGAAACAGTGATGTTTTTTTTGTGCTGCTTAACTGTGCGAAGAACAGGTAAAACCGCTAATTATGCAAGCTAAGCTAGCATTTTTTAAAGATAAATCTTAATTAGGGGACCTTCTTTGAAACGTTTGTAATTATTTTCGACATCAGAGCTTGTTAATTAACTCTTCCCAAATCGATATCTGCTATAGGAACTTTCATTGAGACAATAGTCTTGTAAAAGGATAAACATCGTTTTAAAAACATGGGTTATGACGTAGGAGGACTGTAAACTATTTAAAACACTTAGTAAAATGCCATTCACTTATTTTTAGTCCTTTTAAAACGTTTATAAAACTAATTATTAGGTCAAACAAACAAAAATACTTATAAAACTTTTCTGATATCACTGACAAACTCTATTTTAAATTTGATTGTAGACCTTTACGGTACTATAGGCAATAAATGATTAATTTGGATCAGGTTGTTATTATGAAATCAAAGACCCTTATAGTATATGATATGCTACAAGCTAGGGATAGTTTACAGACTGTCGAAGCTTACCTTAATATATTTTTAGCTTTTTCAGTTTATTTGATAAAATTAAAGAATGTGTAACTTTTTGCACGCATATAATAATTAATATTAAAAATTTGTATACTGTTAAAATCCCAATGCGTACTAAGAAGGGGTTAGAGGGTTAAAATCCTCCTCCCTTGGACTTGATTTTTTTAAACTGCATTATTTACTGCACAGACAATCAAAGTGCACGTGCAAAAATGCAAACTCTTTCCCTATTAGTCACCATTCCAATGTTTAAGTACTGTACATTATTGTATAAGTTTCCTCAACTCAATCAAGGTGATCATATATATAACTAAGTATTTCTCGTGTCATGGTTTAGTTAGTATCACGTCTGAGAGATGTAGCTTTGAGCCCAAGGACATAGTTGGGGTGACAGGGGGTCAACTCCCCCCCCCCCCTTGCAGAAGTTAACCAAAGACAGCTAAGCTATTTACGGTGTGAACAAAATAAGAAAACAAAAGATTGTTTGTTTAATTCAATCTAATGTTTAAGTAGAGTACATTTTATACATAGCTTTTGGGTGTGTTCATTAGTCAGGCAAAATAGCTAAATAGACAAAGACAAAATATTGTGAGAGAGAGAGAAAAGGAATCAACTTTATTTGTGTATTGGATAGGGGTTAACCATAAAAACAGGGATTTTGAGGAACTTGTTTCTCTCCCCACACATAAACAGATCAAGGGACCTCTACAAGCAAACATTTCATTATTTAGATTGGTCCCCACTTGATTTTTTTAACTATACTTCTCTATAATCTATTTGGGGTAGTCTTCCCTCAAATTATTATTTTAAATTATGATATGTCTATAAAATATTTAGAACATTCCTTGTCTGATTTTTTAAATATTAATTCGATGTCCTTAGAAGATTTTTGGAATCTGATTTTAATTTTATCATATTTGAAAATATAATAGGAGTTAACTAAATCTTGAAAGGGGCAAGTTTATTCCAAGGGGAAGAATTATTTACAGTAACCATGACACCCCCTACTCACAAATACCCCTCTTCTGGTTAGGCCAATAACTATACCTTTATTTAATAAGTGCTCAGGAATTATTTAAGTTTCTAAATGTCAGACAAATTTTAGCACTTAAATCCCTTCTCTCAACGACCATAAAAATATACTCCAGATAGCTTACAGAGGGATTTCACTTTCAGGATGTTTCTTTGCTTATGGTATTTGGAGCACTATCCCCCCAAAATATTGTCTTGGCTATGGCCTTGTTTCACCTAACAGGGATTCAAATTATAAATGCCACCAGAGTACGTTCAATTTACTAAAGCATATTGACTCTAGAGGCTTTAACAATGTTATGGAGCCCATGATAAAATAAAATATCTTTTGAACATTAAGAATTTATATTTAATAAAAGGATAACATTTTACTAAGTACTATAATTTATGTGAAATTTAGTTTGCCCTACATACATAATACGAACACTGCTACAATCTCTTTTAAAAATAGCAAATCTTGTCAAATAGTTCAAATTTTGAGAATAAAAGTGTTTTTAAAAATCCTATAACATTTGAATTTCTCTTTGCTTTTGAACGTTTGATTGATTTTTTTTATTTTAACATGTAATTTATAGCATTTGCATGTTTAAGTCTTAACTCTTAGTTAACATTAAGAATAATTATTAAGTCAGAATCGTATACAATCTCCCTTCAAAAGCAGGCCTGGCCAATTATTTTTGTGATTTATTCAAACACTGTAAATATATGATTTTTCTTAAATTGTAAATATTTTTTCAGAAAAAATAAATTAATAAACCTTACCAAACTACGTATTTTTAAAAGAAACATATATTTTTTTTATTTAGCCCCAGATACACATTTTGATCAAAATCGTTGGGGCTATTTTCGAAAAATTTCAGTTTTACAAAGATAAGATAGTTATAAACCACGTTCAAATTGCAATGATCCTTATTTTCATATTTCATATTTTATCCATATTTAAATATTTATTTTTAACTTTCGGTATATTTTTTTATTTATCTACTCAGCGATTTTTTTATTTAATAAAAATACTTTATATATTTCTATTTGACAACCACAGTGCACTTGCACTGTGTTTATTTCATGGTACAATTATTTTTTTTTTAGCCAGCCTCTAAAATTTTCCACAATGATTCAATTTTCATTTTATCAGGACGGCGAAGTCCTAACAAATTAGAAAGACGTCACTGTGCTGGAAACTTAAATTGTGAGGTCTCAGTTTGACGATATTTCAAAATACTTTTGTAATACTTTCATCATGTTTCATTAAAAGAATAATTAAATAATCTTAAAAGTAAATCTAAGTAAATAAATGTGAATTTAAAATCACTTTTCGAAAAAATTTCATCCATACAAATTTTCTGTAAGGTATGGCGTCGACATGGAATACTTACATATTTTTTATTTTCAAAGGCACCATTTAATAGCTGCCAAATTGTCGGGCAATAAAGACAAAGTAAAAGGCATGATAATTATGGCACACCATGACGTGTGTACTATCATAATTGGCATACACTGGGGCACGTATAATCACGTATACCACGATAAAATAAAATCTTTCCCAAGAAATAAACGTTAATGATTATTTAAAACACTCACCATATATCCCTTTTAAAAAAATGTCAATTTAAAAAAAGAAATCTTATTAAAATGTTCATAAATTAGTATTTCTCCAAAAAAATTATTCATTTTTACTTATCATACAAGCTACTCTACAAATGTCAATTTTTAACCAAAATTGATAAAATTACTGTTGAAAAATAAACTAATATTCTTAATTAAGTAATGTGTATACTATCATTAATTCTATTTATAGAATCAAAATTATGGTTTTGGTTAGAACTATGACCATATAACATCTAAATATCAAGTTGAAGAATATCCACGATATAGATTCGACTGTAGCCCCAGTTAAAAACAAATATAATTAATATAACACACAATCTTTCATAATAACGATATTGAAGATGTTTATGGCCAAATTTCATTTTATACACGAGAAAAATCTCTAAATGGTTTCTAAAAGCCCACCTCCTAAACCTCATGACGTATTCTTCCCAACGATATTGACTACGAGTATAGGGGGAAAAAAATTGTTAATAAGAATTTATTTTACTAAAAAATAGCTTAGTAATATGTTAAAAAATAACATTCATTTATGTTGAGCTCTTTATGATAGTGACAAAGTCATGATTGTGTTTCAAGCAAAATATTTTTATTTTATAGTTTTATCAAAAATAACAAAAATAAATATTCATTATTAGAGTGTTATTTTATTATTATTTTACTAACTGATTTTTAGAAGAAGATTCATTATTCTACTTGTAATTAATATTTAACAAACAACTATAATATTTCAGCACTATTATTTACACACTTCGTAAAACCAGAATGGTAGCAAGCAGTCTTACTTCGGCAGCTTAGATTATGGCCTTAACCTATAATCTACGTCATAATGGAACCAAACAGGTAAGCTTCTTATATATTATGCTATTCATATATTTGCAAACAACTAAAGATTTAAGTTTATTACGTTCCATGCTATAATAGTCAGTAAAAGTAATTAAATTTCAAACCATAAATAGCCTACACATTCCAGTTTAAATAGAGAAATTAATTAAAGTTGAAGAAAAAACAAGAAATATCTAGATTGGTATATTAGTAGGTAATTTATTTTATATAGTTTAGCCTGTAGCAATGCAGTATAATGCACTGGACTCGAATTTTACTTTAAAGTAAAGGTATGCTCTAGAATAATTAGTTAGTAGACTGGAAGAAGTTTTTCAAATTATATTTTCAACGTGGTTTATCTATCCTTTCTATATGATGTTTCGAGTAAATTTATTTAAGCTACCACTATAATACCTACTCCTGTAATAGGATGTTAATTCACCTTATGTTTAAGTAGACATAGAATTATTTAGTTTTACAAATAGTGTCCTATATAGTCAAAGATTAAAAAATAATTATATGATTATTATAACGCAATTAAAAATGTTACTCTATAACAGTACCAAGATATTATACAAAATATACTATTAAATATAATCATCGATATATAAATAAACAATAAGGAATTAAATTTTTCTTTTGGTAAAATCTCTCAACCTATAATTGTATTGATGGTCAGGGTTTTAGCAAAACAACGTTATTATCATTTGAGATTGTATAAGTGATATAAATAATTAAATCCTCTGTGAGCTACGATCATTCTACAGTAAAAATTCCTTAGAAACTTTAATGCATTTCGTATAAATGTTATAAAAATTATAATTATCATAATCTAATATATATTTTAAGCCTTAAAGACTAAATAATTGACTAAATATACTAGATACTACTAATAAATCAACATATCTAAGGCATAAATATACTAACAACCTAATAGAGTATTCATTAGTATTTAAAACACAAACCAATTACAGTAAAAGCCTTGCGAATATCAGCTACTACAGGGACTACACATAAACTAAAATTTAATCCGGACTTTTGCAGTTAATTTTGATTTATTGAGCCACTTTTTTTTATAAAACTATTTGTATGGTAAATAAATAAAGTGTAATATTTTTTTTAAACATGCGAATGTATTTAAGAATTATTTATGTCCGTGGTTTATCATTAGTTTTAAATGGAGAATAAATGAAGGTTTACTTTTCCTTCACAGAATATATGATTTCATTAGAAATACTACAGTCAAAGTCAGTTAAAAGAAAAATATTGTCACATCTCTCAATAAAAAAATAATGATTATAGTCACCATTACAATTGGTCACATAGTCTAAGCGATCGATCTATACTCGATTCACGGTAGGAATTACTCTCTGAAAAATCTTTTTTCCTACCAATATCCTACTATATAATAAATTTCTGGTAGGAAAAAAGGCCTTTCAGAAAACAATTCCTACCATGAACGGACTACTGAATTGCCGATTGCGGGATGTTCAAGGACAAAATCTCAGATTTGTATATTGCAGTCGGTCTATACATCACAACATTGTTATCACAGGCAATGTAAATAAACTAGTGATATCTGTTTGGGCGAAAATTTACCAGTTCCTAATCGCTCAACATTTCATGACTCGTGGGCCAAATATACCAGGCCGCAAGCAAATAAAACAATAATAATAAGAAAAAGAAGAAATAAGAAACAGTTTAAATTATTTTACAAACCACGGTAACTTTGAAAAAGTATAAACGTACAGTACAATACAGTAATACTAAGGTTTTAATATGTAAGATTAGGTAAGATGATGGGACATGATATGTAACACAAGATTTTTGTGACTATATATATATATATATGAATAAATATATATACATATATATATATATAATTGAATGGATCATTATTATTAGCACCGCGTCTTACTACCCATTCGGGTTATATGCACTTACGCTAATGTGTAATGGTAGGGTGATTGTGAGATGAAATGAAGGACCTACAGTTTAACGTGGAATCCGAACCACGTTGGAGGACTGACATTCCTCACATTCACAAGATGTCTTGTCAGAGGTGAAGGAAGGGTTTGGTAATCAGATAAATCTTTGCCAGGACCGAGGATTGAACCCCGGCCACCAGCATAGAAGTCTGACACCTTACCCCTAGACAATTGAATGGAGGAGATGAAATAGGAAAGGATTCCACATTTTGATCATTTCAAACTGAGATAGCCATTTTTTAGCTGACCCAAAGCTGCATCAATTGGCCTAAAGAAAGTAAACATTCCTTCATTTCTAATGCAAGTAAACAAGCCTTCGATATTTGAATGTGGTGGAAAAGGAAACAATTCCAGGAATGTTTCCCTTATTGCATGCGATAACTTTTGAAGTTAAGTCTGTGGAGAATAAAAATATCATTGACTTTAAGGGTGGCCTGATACTTTCAATAAGATTATAAAAAGTGTTGGGGGTAATGAAACATTTCTAATCAGTAAATACAGACACCTAGTATACAGACAAGTTTAGAAAGGTTATATACAAACACATTCTTTCATTGTCAGACTCCTAGGTGATTTGTTCAAACTGTATAAAGGTCGTGGTAACGTTGAACTTCCCACAACTTCTGTGTATAGTGAAACGGTTCCTATAAACGGAAAAAAAAATATATCAGAAATGTTGTGCACTATGTTCCCGACGAACACAAGGAGTTTTAGACAACATTTGTTACGGCCAATAACCTGCTCAAGCTGACGAAACTCAAGAGGATAGTGATTAGAAAAACATAGGACACACTGATAATGAAAACTATAACTTATGCGTTTTCTGTAGGAATTTTAATCTTAAAAAAAACTGTTATGGCTAGGCTAAGGCAATATATTTATTTTGATTTTTTCATATTTTTCAAATACCCTATTATTCATATTCACTCTTCGATGAAATATATGTCATAAATATTATTATAATAATGATTTAATTAGGAAATAATAAAGATTGTTACAAGGAATACATTAATTTAAAATCATTACCACTCTTTAAAAATGTTAAAGAGTAAAAACATTCTATTAAATTAATTTATGTATAACGCTCCTATTTTATTTTTGAAATTTTAAAATAATGTATGAAAGTGTTCAGCTCATTTAAAGTTACAACTGGTTAATTTGTAAGTATTTATGTAAAACGCTTACTTTCAGCAGTAATCAGTTTTTTCGTTTTTTCGAAAATTAGATTTAACGGAATCTTTTCCGTTTCATCTCAACCATTCAATATTGAGGTAACATATATTTATTTAAGAAATCCTTTGAGATTAGTGAGCCTTAATAAAAATATATGTCGCGTGTCACATGCTTTCAGTGGTTCGTGGGATGGATCATTCAAATAAAAGATATTTTAAAACATCGTTTTAACAAAAGTTCTGCTATGTTGCTTTAGTGTGGACAAGTCTCAAGGTGGGAAGTCACCTTTTTTGACAAATATAAATAGCTATTTAAAAATTTCTTCATATCGGCGACTATACATTTTTATGTTTACACTCTTCACCAAAGCAGAATATGACATAAAGTTACAAAATTTATTAGAATCAATTGGATTCTATCTTTAAAAGTGTAGCTTATCTATTAAATTATCGACCTGGTGGTCAAAGGGTAAGGTGTCAGACTTCTATGCTGGCAGCCGGGGTTCAATCCTCGGTCCCGGCAAAGATTTATCTGATTACCAAACCCTTCCTTCACCTCTGACAAGACATCTTGTGAATGTGAGGAATGCCAGGCCTCCACCGTGGTTCGGATTCCACGTTAAACTGTAGGTCCTCCATTTCATCTCACAATCACCCTACCATTACACATTAGTGTAAGTGCGTATAACCCGAACGGTAGTAAGACGTGGTGCTAATAATAATAATACTACATTCTCTGAGTATTTGTCTAAATCTGAGTTGCGAATTATTATTTAGAGTTATTTTTAAATTATTTTTTAAATACTTAGTAAATCAGCTCTATTACTATATTAATTTTACAATTAAAAAATCATAAGAATATTTAGCAAATGCGCAATACTTATGTATTTATATAAAATAATATTATTTTATTTAACAAAGATTATGTATAAACTAATTAAAATAAATATTTTTCTCAAATGAATAAAATATAAGGAGCCGTAAATGTAGACATTTTCAGTATTATTCAAATACAACAAACACAACATGAATATCAAAACCAAACAATCAAGAAACAAACACTCCCCAAAGACTCCAAGGCCACCTCTTTTTGTTAGACTTCCCCAAAACAAAAATCACTCCATGAATAAAAACAATATTTCCAAAAAGATTCCAACACCATCACTATTCTTGTTACATCGCATATTTCAACTAAATTAGTTGTTAGTTGTTAGTGATTATCACAATGATAAATACTTTAATAAATTCTTACATTTGAATATATATTTTTTCCGTGACATATTTTTGATATAAACTAAAATTATAATAATTTATTGACAGATAGCCTCCAACCAAATATGTGTCATCAAGCCCCATCTATTTATTTTAGGGGTAGAGAGGGACTAGAAAGGAGTGGGAGAAATTTCTCGTAGATACATCTCGGGAAGAGGGGAGTCGGAGGTATTTGAAAGGAATTTTTATGATAAGTTCTCAAGGGGCACCCCTAAACCTAAGATGGGCCCCATAGTTCCAGTGGTTCCAAAGATGCTTCAGACAAGGGGGCGAGAACTGGAAGGGATTAAAGGGGAGAGGGGCTTTATTCGAGAAATATCTCAAGAGGTACCTCCAACCTGAAGATGGTTCTGGAGATGCGTATGAGGTGGATTGAAGGGGGTGATATTTTCAACTTCCTGTAGAAATTGTTGTAATTTTAATAGTGGTTTCATATCTTCAGGACAAAACATTTCTACTAAATTCTTCATTGGTCAATTTAAACTCAAAAAAATACATAGATATTGGGTATTACAAAGATATACACTTTCGTATTATAGCAATAGACTTGGATTTACTAATGATATTTGGTTTTTAGATTCACACACTAAAAAAAAATATTTCTTGTATTTTGAAAATATGTTAGCTTTTCCTGATTGTATTCAAAATAATTTATAAGACTAATCATGATAACGTTGGATAGGTCATCATTAGCCATTTTAATGAATATCAAAAAAACAAATGTCCATAACAACGCGTACAAAGTTTGTACTAAAATGAATGGACTCGATTCTATTTAAAAAATATGTTTAGCTGTTTCACACTTTGTGGTATCATGAATAATGTCTTTAAGCATTGATCTTTGAATCAACATGTCAATTAATGAACATAAACATGATTTTACTTTTGGTATCTTTGGAATCTGTTGATACCAAAAAGATGTAAGAAAAAATTGATTATAGTTTTTTGTTTTCGGATACGTGATTTATTTAAATATTTTAATAGGAAGTGGCTATTTCGAAAAAAAAAAATTAAAAAAAATTATATATTATAGTTTCTGTGTCTTCAAAATATGTTCACATAATGAAAGTTAACGTCAAGATCAATAATGTTGTGTATTTGTTTGGCGCCACTCCTAGGATTTAGGAGGAAATGATAATAATTAAAAAAATACCTTTATTTCGGCTAACTTTGACGGAGGCACGATGACTCTTAAAACTCGAAACCACTGGGTCATCTACAGTAGTTGAAAGACTATTTAAAAATAAAACATAAATAATTTAAATAAAATGGATTGTTGAAATTGAATGTATTAATTTAGACTACAATAAAAATATATAATATAGACAATTATTGAAACTTATATGGGTTTATTATTGTTTCCTTTTTTTTTACCACACCCCAATCCTACATATGGAGTTCCGAATAAGAATGGTATTACCTATATTCTTAAACAAAAATGTATCACTTAAAATAACAATATGCGAACATGGTTGAATTTAGGAGCTTATAACATATAATACTAGAGTAAAGGAAAGATAATATAGACTGAACTTATATAATATATAATTATAGTTTTGAGTAAGACAAAAAAAAAGTAGTTTTGCTTAGTAAAGAGAAGAAAAAAAATCAATATAACTAATATTTAGATATAAAATAAGATATTAATAAATTCTCTGGAATAGATAAAGAGTCTGAATATATTTAGCCTGTTCTGAAATATTTTACATAAATCCTGGTTTTTGATAAAAGAGAAAAATTTTAATTTGAAGTTTTGGCTTTATCTTACCAATAATTTAGTTCATGTTGAAACAGTACGGATTTCTGAAATTTGTTTCCTTTTATTAATTCCAACTTGCCCACAATTTAACGAAATAAACAATATTTAGTTCTTGCCCATACACTTAACTTTCCATTTATGTACTTGAACTTTATTTTCAAGCCATTGTTCCACTCTAAAAAAAATTTAGTCAGGAGCTACATAGATTTTGCTGTATGTTTTTAAAAAGTGTTTTTTATTGAACAATTAATTATTTTAACAAATAATTTCATAAATTACCTGTACTTAACACAATTATTATGGTGTATAGTATTATGTGTTATAAGAATGATTGATAAAACATATTTGTTAAACAATTATTCACACCAAAATATCATTGAACCAACTTTATTAATTACAAATTTCAAGTCATTATAATATGCCCCAACTTAAAACGATTACTATCAGATTTTGTTATGACACCGAGAAACAAATTATATTAATAACGCTCTTTGTTTTCAACAACATAATTCAACACCAAACTTGATTTTGTACAACAATTAAGATATAAGACTAATTCTAATTGGCATTACTCTGGAGCCAAACAATGCGAGTATGCGAGGGCTCGCCATGTATGCGTGCGCTGTAATACACACGGTGATAAAAGACGTAGATAATAGTGAAACTTGAAAGGAGTTAATTACTCAAACATGGTCTTTGTATTTTCGCGGCGAAAGGCACTAGTGTGGATGAACTCGGAACTCGTTATATAATGGCCGCTAGATCTAACATCGTGGACGCATCCGTTTTCATGCTATTAGGCTATAAACTACTGTTTAAGTTTATACGCTTTAGTGCTAGTGTATTGTTACTAAGCTCACATCGGTGGGCACATGGTCTTAATGTCGAGCTCATTTAGTTGAGTTTTTCTGTTACGTCAAGGCTAGGGCTCAAATTCCGGCTGGATGCACTACAATTTGGTTTTCCTAAATGGTTTTCCAATGTACCTTCACGCAAATTAGGGTCAATTTTAATTCTATTTTCTTCATCCTTAACCTTTTATAATATCTATACCCAAAGCCTTAACTCAGTCGGTAGCGTGTATGCTTACTGTGCTAAGGGCCCTGAGTTCGATTCCAGACGTTGCCAAAAACTGTTTAGTTGTTAAAATGTGCAGTTTCCTTTTCACAGTGACAAATTAACCGATGGGGGGCTGGATATTGTGTCTGTTCCATATTTAATTAGTTTATAATTCATGTACTGATATTTCAGTTGGTTCAGTAAGAGCGAAGTTAAACACCTCACATAAATTTAAATTTATAATATATATTTGTATAGCCCATTCGTGTAATGAGACGCGGTGGGAAATAATAATCACTTTGAGATGGTTGAATGGTCTAACAATTAACTCGCACTATCATTGGTTATAGTAGATGGTTAAGACTTGGTTTGAGCACCATATCAGCATCACTCTTTTTACTAACAATTAGATTAGATAATTCGATGCACAGTACGTAATGATTCTTAAACCTCCCATTACAAGTTGTATCTCTTACAATACTCACTTTCAAAGGATTTAAATGGCTGTAGCTGTAATTGAAAATATGAATTACAGTTAGTGAGCTAATTAATGATTTAAAACTGGACACGCTAGACGCCCTCAGGTAACAAAATTAACCCATGTAAGAAATGAAATGAAAACACGTGCCAGAATAAAACTTTGACTATTTATGAATAAATAAATTCTAGTATGCAATTCAAAACCATGGCTTGGATTCAAAACGAGTGCGCTAAGGGTGATTTTATCTAATATTGTTTCCCACTTTTCCTTTATTCAAATTAAGACTTTATGTTTCCTCTAAGATTATATCTACCTGATTCCTACTTATTAGTATAAACACGCGGATAGCTCGTATGGGTGATAAGGTAAAATTCACACACACAAAAAAATCCTTGTTGGAAACTTAGGATCGTGGTCCAATATATACGATGTTAGACCCTATTATCATTTTACCAGAATAAATGAACACGATTAACTTACTTTATAGCCCAGATACATCTTTGATCGGATACAGCGTTTACAATTCAATATATCCTCTGGTATGAACTAGAGCAAGTTGTCAATTTCAAAATCCAATTAAAAAAATAGTGTTAGAAATAATTATTAGCTTAACTATAATATTTCCTTTTGTATCGTAAGTACTTCTATGTTGTTTTTTTATTAAGCCTACTAGTGGCAATTACCCATCAATATCCGTGGAAAGTTAGTGAGCTTATTAAATTTATTTGCATTAATAGCTGAAATTTTTCTTTGGTGATACGTTTCTATATTTAAAAAAAACACTTATATTACACGCACATACTGATAAATAACAATATTGAATATCTTTTTGACATTAGTAACCGATAATCATGCAATTTAATTCTTAACTTTTGTTATATATTTAAATATTATAATATATACCATTACTTTTAGTTTAAAAAAATTGCACCCTCACTTTTTCTTTAGAATGTTTGAAAAATTCCAGTTTTCTTATTATTTGTTTGCTACATGCACCAGCAGTCACACAACCAAAGGCGCCATGCTTACCGTAAGTTAGATCTAAAAGTAAAATAAAATGTTTGATGTGCACTTACGCTAGTATCCTTTAGATTATAGACCAAATTTCCACTTTAAGAGCCCCTTGATTTGGCAGTTTCTCGCCCGGTGATTAAGGGGCTTAAGAAGTCAGGCCTTCAATAATTATTTTTAAACACTCAAATCAAGGATAGCAAAATTTTGTAAGTCTATTAAATTTTCCAGCCTCTAAGTTAATTATTTTTTAATGCCCCAATAAATTGTCACGATGTCTAATTTGTTAGGACTTCAATGCATGTACAGACCTGTGTACATAGGTCCAAAGTGCACAACCTGAGGATTTTCCTAAGTGCATTTGAAAAGTGTAGGCTTTATTGGCTTATTGGTTAAACGTAATATGGCATCAGGCAACATATAGCTCAATAAATTCACACAAGGTGCACTTCCTGAGATTTCATTAAGTAAAAAAAAGCAAAGTTTCAGATTTCAATGTTTCTTGGTTTTGAAGCCACACCACCCACAATGATGGTCACGTGGCTAAAGGAGTTAAGATTGCAACAAATGTAAAAGTAAAAGAAAGTACGCTAGATTTGAACACACACTAATATTTCCTTTAAAAAGCTAGCTATTTTTCTTGCAAGCACGAATTTAGAAATTGTAAAAAGGGCGAGGGGGGGGGGTGCACAGATATAATGACTGTAGAAACATTTGCGTACCCTGGTAGGCATATTTTTCCTTAACACGCGTCCTTATTGCCAATTGCCTTGCCCAGTGCCCAGTGACCACCGTTACTCTCCCACAACCTAGCGATAAGATGCATAATAAAAATAACTTTTTGATTAATGTTCATAAGGTTTTATTTACATGTAAATATATAAGATAAAAAATATACTTATGAAAACCATGATCGAATATTTTAGGAAAATATTTACTTTATAAACAAAAATGTTAGTAGTTTATCATGTTAAATTTTTCGTTGTGTTCTAAATTCAAAATTCTCATGAGGCCAATGCACACGAGTAAAAAGTGTTAAACGAATTCAAAGCTAAATAAAAAGCAGTTTCATTTTACATTCAAGCCCAGCTTCACCTCCACAAGTAATTATACTGTAATTCCACTCCTGAAATTAAGATACAACCTCATTGGTTGCCAACATAGCCCTCACCCTCCACTTCCATTAATATTAAAAATATACTATACCTAAAGGGGGAGCACTCCCTTAAATTCACGCTTGTTTTCTTATATATATATATATCCACGCAACTGGTAACTCAATCCAAGGTGAATGTCTCCAATCGAAATATGTACGAGTTAGATAATTACGTTTGTACACAATATTCTCAAAATCCTCGAATACCAATACCAAGATTTCGGTTTCTATAACTTTTTTACTTTTAAGCTGTCCACAACAATAGTCTGGTGATTTAAGGCGTCAAACTCGAGATATATAGGTATACATATGTATGTAAATAATACACTGAATGTGCACACACCAAGGTTTAACCATGTTAATGCTAAGTTTAAGTTATTTTTCTTAGATTGTCAGTTCCTGAACATTTTGACAAGATGTTCAAGGTGTCTGATTAACTATATCAGTATAAATATACATGAGAACATATCTTTAGGTATCATAAAATAAGTAGATCTATTAAATGGTAGATCTTATTGGGTATTTTGAATTTGGAGCTAAGCGGTCGAAGGACGTTAAATTATAAATATATGTACAAATTTAAAAAATATTCTTAAGAGGCACACTTTGTGGTTACGGTATCTTAAGTAATTAAATAAAGCCAAGTTTTAATATTTCTATATTTGTTGATTTTTGAGCTTCCCGAATATACGGTCTCATGGTTTAGGTTTCCAGGCTCACGTTTCGTGAAAATGTAGAAATAAATACGTTCAAACCATTGATTTAAATATAATAAGCCCGAGGCACACATTATGAGGTTTACCTAAATTAATATGTAAAGCTAATGTTTTCTAGTTTTTTTTTTGAATAACCTAAACCAGTGATAACGTGGCTTAAGGCACCAAGCTCACCATATTTATTAGTTACAAAATAAGCCCATTATGTAGGGCTACTGTAGGCCTACATCTTAAGGGTTCTTTAAGTAGGTAAGCCTATGCGAAATATCAGCTTGCTATGTTTCTTAGTTTAATAACTACTTGAGCCACTTATAGAACGGTCTAATACAACCAGTTTTGAAAAGTTAAAAAATAATTACAATATTATTTTACTCAGGCAAAGGTCACCAACACATTGATCGCGGTCAACCGGTCGATCTCGCAGCAATTATCAGTCGATTGCGTGAAAGTAAACTTCATCGTCAAGAAAAAGCAAACTTATCTTAAATTATTCAACTATGGCGTGGCTTATAAAATAGGACCATAGTGTAATCCATTAAGGCAAGATTTCTTCCTTTATTGGTTCCAGTATGTTGTAGTTTGTAAGAAGGGGTCATAATGTAATCAGTCAAGGTAAGTCTGCTACCTTTCAGACTAAGCGGAGTGTACACTTTATTTATTTTATGTATTTTATATTTTGGCAGGGACATACACTGAAAGATATTTACTGATTTTACAAACGTAATTACGTATTTCTTTCCAGTCTTGACTGGCAAACAGTGATATTTGTTACTGACTGTCACTATTCCATGGCGCGTAATGGTTTTCACGTAGTATGTGTTTCCAGTACGAGAATGGAATGTCAACGCATCACAGTAGTGACCTCATCAATGTTAACAGTAGAATAGTTCAATTTATCTAAATATGATATTGTTCAGTGGTTTATTAAAATTTTATTTGTAACAATCACGATAATTTGAAATTATTGTATTGTTTACAGGCATTATGATAAAATAAATCTATAATCATGTGTATTAAAATGTTGAGCTTGTGTTGATATGAATTCACCACAGAACACTTACACATATTCTCCTAATTCCATTTTTTTCACTAGACCATTCACATACTCTTCCATTACTGATAATTAATGTTGAATTTGACTTCCTCTTGAAATAGGAACTTATTAAAGTTTATTTTTTATTTTTAAAAGTAATGTAGTTAAACTTGAAATTTAAAGGAAACCACTCACTACCTACCTACACAAAACACAAGTACAAGATGGCTATCTTAAGCGGAAACGGATGAAGCCACCCCTGCACAAACTGCGTAGTTTCTATTTTAATGGTAAAAGATAAGTCGTTTACCGAAAAGATTAAATATTCCATTCCTAAGTGGGATACGCGAAGCGTCAGGTGACGTCAGTTCACGGACACTCCATTACAGACAAACTTCGTAACTGGACTTAAGCACAAGTTTCGCGGAGCCCCAGATTTTTTTCCATTATACAGATTCTCTTGGAAACCCATTATTTGGCTTGTAATAGTATAATTACGTAAAAAAGAATTTAAAAACTCCCGTTTGTAAACAAAAACTACTGGCATAGAGCCTGGATTCAAGACAAAACAAAAATGTTTTTGCCTGAAATGTTATATTTCTTACCTCGAGTTTTCTCAATGTAAGCGTTGGAAGTAATATGGAATTTGAGGAATAAATCAAAGATGTAGGTATGATAAAAAGAATTAAAAATAACGTGGAGAAAATAAGGGTAATCGCGGAACATTTTATAGCTGTTAAAGTCTGGGCCCAAAAGGTTTGCTGACTCCTGCCCTCAGGCTTTCTAAAATTAACATGTAAAGTTTCACCTTCCTAGATTTCTTGGTTTTAAAGTTTCCCGCACCAGTGGATAAATGGTCAAAGGCTACAGATAAAACTAAAAAACAACACTCTTAATGTTCAGACCTTTAGTTTGACCCAAGTACCGTACTTATGTAGTTTTTCTTGGTCCTTAGGATAGAGCATCTACACAAAATTAATATAAATATTATATCTTATTTATATGGCTATTTCCTCTGGTGCTCTTTAGTGTCAACTGCCCTTTCTTGGGAAGGAGGGGAAGTCGTCTATTTGTCTTAATATTTATCTATCTATTCAACTGTGAGATCAAATCAAATAACGACGTGGAACATAACGTTACGTGTGCAAATTTTGTTTGACAAATAACTAGTATTTACCCACCAAATGTATTATTAAACAGCTGTAAAAATAGAACTCAAATTTCTCTTTGGATTTAAGCATAAAATAACACCTGAGATTTTTTTTTAAGATTTGAAGTATATAATATATTCCCTTAGTTATCAAATTAGACTAAATTAAAGGTTTAATACTCATTAGTGAACTATATTAATAGACAAATAATCGTTTTTCGTGTGGCTTGAAATAGAATTTAAAAAATTGTTATATTTTTTAACGTGGCTGCTCAGCGTTCTAGTGGACCAAATGCTTAAAGCCTGTGTAGAAAATTTTTCATGGTGTAAAATAGAACTCGTCTAAATAGACTCAGTAGCTCTCTAGCTATAAGCAAATATACAGTGTTCATACCCTCCTTTATAATTAGGAAAATTATCTTATTAGTTCTAACGTCATCGCTCATTTCCTTAGAGATATATTTAGTTGATAAATAACCTAAAACCACCCCGGAAAAATTATACAAAATGTAAAAATACTCATCTAAATCAATTTAGTTTTATATAGTTATAAGCTAACATTGTATTGGTACAGAAACTCTCTTGTAAATGAATATTTATTATGCCTATGCCATTTATATCAAATTTAGCACTCCTCATCTCTTTGAATTTTAGAGGATGTCTTTAATGCAAGGCTAGTAGATTAAACAAGCCTTAGATTAGAGAAAAACTTTTAAAATCCAAAGTAAATTACTAAAATATATTTAAAGACTCACACAAAAACACACACGAACACACAAAAAACTGACTAAATTATTTCTAGTTTAAGGTATTGTATCAAATGATAACTAGTGTTATAAATACCTGTATTTTACTTCTCAAGCTACTAGGACGCAGGGATGGGTAACTGTAAAAGGCATAACTGTGCTACCATGGTATAAGTTGTGCATCGAATTATTTTTTATAAGCTTTAATATTGTAATGTTCCCTACCTAAATTTAATACAGAAAATAAATGTAACAATATTTATAATATAACATGTATTTTCATAAATTAAAATCACAATTAGGAAACAATATAATTCCATATTTAACTTGGGTTAAATAAACTATCATCAACATATCTTTAAAAAGTGCATGCCTTTTATAAAACCAATCTGTATTATTTATTTCCTTATTTAAAATAAAATGAATTTAGTATTATTGTATATTTTATCCGAGCCAAGCATAAAATGCAAATTTTTCTTGATATTATTTACATATCATTTTATTTTACTTTGCAAATACATCTAAAGGTCATTATGTTTGTTCAAGCAGAACAGAAACACTTATAAATATTTCACCGAAGTGGCCTATCTATTCAACAGGAAGATATCATTATTGTTTTTAATTAAGGTTTCATTGGTTAGAGGACAATGCCACTCATTAGTGAAGAGAAAACTACCATGGCCCGTGAGTTGAAGACGAATATAAAGTGGAAGGATGGGATACGTTATCAAACGAAGAATATACTGGATAACACACCGTTAGGTTTTATTCTCTTTTGTTGCTAGTAGCTATGAATAAATTAACAATTCACTATTAAATTTCTTAAAGTGTTTGTAAATGCGGAATAGATGTTTCCCAACTTTCAATGGCATGGGCTACAATCATTTTTAGAAAAATTATGGCCTCACACATTCTCAGTGATAATCATTTTAATTTATTTGAGGTATTTAAAGGGCTCTTTCTGAACCTACTGATAATACAAACACACGACCTATAAACTAAATTAAATCAAGTACAGACACAATATCCAGCCCCCACCCGTTAATTCATTACTGTGAAAGGGGAATCCCAAATTTTCCCAATGTTAATTTTTCAATCATGCTGAGATTTGAACCCGGTACCATTAGTTCAGTAGACATACACGCTACCAAATAAGCTAAGGTGTCAGACCTCAGTAACGCTCCTTTGACACATAACCTTGAGTTGACCTGTAGGTATTAAGACAAATTAGAATATTCAGTTGTTATATTTAAAACAATTTTATATAATAGATATTTCTAATTTTTTGCTTAAACTTATGTATTACCTTTCATTATTAAAAATACTATTTCAGTTAAATAAGAACGATAACTATTTTGGAATGACGACACTGTTTAACAAAATTATATAAAATAAACATGAACTTTTTTATGAGTGAAACCTATAATTTATTTACGGAATTTTTCATTATATTCATGCTATTCTCTCATCCAAACATTTTTGTAAAATTAACCATGGATTAATATTAAATTTAAAATGTTTTTCATTAATAGGTGATTTTAGTAAAGAAAAAATGATTAATAATTACTGTACATCAGACTTTCATTCTATAATAGAGTGTACTGTACATCACCATATTTGGTTTCCAATAGTGTAGTCACCCGCCTCGGTGGCGTAGTTGGCTAACGCGCTTGTTGTGTTGAGCTTGATTTCTGAGGACGGGGAGATCGAGGTTCGAATCTCGGTCGGTGAACTGAGGGTGGTTTTTCCTAAATGGTTTTCCACTCTCCCTCCACGCAAATGCGGGTTTACTTCTTCTAATTCAACCTTCCCAATTCCTAATCCATTAGAGTAATCAGTACTTAAAGCGCATAATCCGAACGGGTAGTAGGACGTGGTGCTAAATATTAATATATAATAGTGTAGTTCTTGTCAGGCAGCATATGGGTAGTTTACACAAATATAATTAATATAGTATTCCAGGTAATTTCTTCACTTATCCAGTGGTCTCTTAAAAAGGGGGTTTAACTCCTTACACCACTGATTAAATGAGGTAATAACTAATTGTATAAAGTTTTTGTTATTCTGTTTGATGAAATTATAATATGTACAAAACTAATTTTGAAATTAAAATTTGTTCTAAAATAATGATATATTTGAAAATTTGCTGGACCTTACTATAAACCTGTGACTTGGACATGCAAGAAATGTAATGTAGCCTATTTCTGGTAGGACTTTAATCGTAATAAAATGGATAGTAAATCAACACTTTTTAACAGTAGGCTACATTCATATAGGTATTTTTTTATGACCATGTCCTACTTCCTATTCAGGTTATATGCGTTTATGATAAATACTCTAAAGGGGTATAAATGAGGAAGGAAATATTTTAGAGGTCATCTACTCGTATCTGTGGGGAAGGGGAGTGAGAAACCGTTTAGGAAAAACCACCTACAGTAGACCCAACTGAGATTCAAACCACTAGCTCCCCGTTATCACCAGGCCATTCAAATTCCAAAGTGATGACTTATATAATTTTACCGCCTACATTCCAAGAGAAAACTAGTACAATATCCTTTATTGACGCATTGGACAATATACTCGGTTATAAAATAGTTATATCCTTTCTAAACAAGCTAAGTGGATGGATATAAAATATATGAGCTCCTTATGTATGCGCAACACTGTATACTCTTATATAAAACCAGTTTAAATCTTATAGTACAGCCTTGTATTGCACAGATTTCTTTGCAATAAATTATTTACACATATATTCCCATCAAGCTGAGAGCAAAAGCATTTGAGACGCATTTATTTTTCTCATAACTAGAAATTTTATTTACTTAGTGTTACTTTACTATTTGTCTCTAATAATTTAATATTTATCTTGTCCTGTAAGCTAGCATAGAACTAACTGCTGGAAATAACACTTCCCCACTTAAAATTATTTTCAGCCTGCTTTCTTTTTAAAACTAGTGAAAAATATTTAAACCCTATCTACATCCAAGAACAGGGTATAAAAATGATTATTAAAAACATTAAACGTATTCGTTATTTTAACTCGTTCCATATAGTTTTATTGTAATGTATCTACTTCTTTTATTAGTGAATCTTTTTCTTTCAATTACAATTTATATAAATTATAGTTTTTGTAAATAGAACATAGTTTGACTAAAATAGGTACTATCCAAATATGATATAATATGAAACTACGCTCTTTAATTAATTTATGTTAAAGTTTTCTAAAATACGATTAATTAGCTTTCCTCAACTTATCCTTATTCGAGAACATTGGAGAAGGAAGGTAAGTCTTAAGATACCATGACACCCCATTGAAGCACCTGGATTAGATAAGTAATGCAGAGTTCTTCATGTGTAGCTTAAGTAGGTAATACATCTCTAACCAGGCGTCCAATGTAGTGTGGTAGCCTCGAGTCTTAATGTGTAACTTAAGTAGGTAATATACCTTATACAGGGCTTCGCATCGCAGTCGGGTAGCCTAGGGTGGTGTCAATAAAAACTAATTGGAGCAAGATTTCACCATATTGTAGCCATTTTGCGTGCAACATGTCAATTATAGAATTAAACATCACTTCCAGGGGAACATCAAACTCTCAACACAACTCTCAACGAGAACTGAAAGATTATTTATTCTTAGTGGTAGCTTGATGTGTATTTCCTCAGGGGAGAGGACAAATTACATCGCTGGTTCCCATTGGCTTAGTGCACTTCATCTACAGCTTGTATGTTTAGGGTTTGTCCTAACTTTAATGTAGCCTTGAGCTTAATTTTGAATAAGGTGAAAAAATAAAGCCTGAAAACAAAAATATATTATTTGAATATGCATATATTCGCATATTTATAGCCTTTTCAGTTTAGAGCATGTTTAAAAAATACTAGGCGAAAATAGTGTATATTTAAAAATATTTTATATAATATTTAGTTACTATCTAGATAAATTATGTTTTTAAATAACAATAAATCTAATTAAATAATAACTTTAATGAGTAGATGTTTGTGTGATATTTAAATAAAATTTGCATATATTTTATTTATTTTCTTATAAATAAATTATATTATAGCTAGAGGTTTGCGAGATAAGTTTTTTTAATTTTATTTGAACTCATGTAAAATATTTCCAAACGGTTCTTTTGTATTCATAGTTTTAAAATGTTAAAATTGATTTATTTGTTTATTGTATATTTAGAATATCACCTATCAAAACCAACATAAAATATAAGTACTAAATCTTTAAAATGTGATTTCATAAAAATACATATCAAAACAACACATGTTCTTAAAATATGAATGACATTCATGTTTATAAATATTAAATACTTTGAAAAAGTTAAAGAAAAATCGAAATATTGGTTTTTAAATTATAAGTAGCACTTTTAAAAATACGATTTAAAAATAACTACATTACTCAAATAAAAATAGAAGATAAATGATAATCGAAATTTTGTCATTTCTCATGTCTTTAAACACCTTACATTTACACTAACAAATTAAAAAAAGGTTCATGAAATTGACGTTTTAATGAGCTAAGATATTTCCAAAATAAGCCTAAGTAATTTTAACTACCTTATATATAAACGTAAGAATCACAAATAATTTGAAATTTGAAATGTTTCATATTTAGTTTATTAGTCCTTAAAGTAATAATTCCCCATGATCACTTCTTAGGTTACAAATTCAATTCCTCTATGCGCAGTTGTGCATATGCCTTATAGGAATTCTCACCATACATTATTTTACTACAAAATTTCTTTCAATTCAAGTTTTAATGTTCATAAAATTGATGTTCATGCTTTAAAATGAAAAATAAAATTTCTAAAATAATACTTCTAGTAAACAATATGAAATACTAAATGGCTTTTTAATTATTATTATCAGCGCGTCTTACTATCCGTTCGGGTTATAAGCACTTACGCTAATGTGTAATAGTATTGTGATTATGATAGGAAATAGAGAACCTACAGTTTAACGTGGAATCCGAACCACGGTGAAGGCCTGGCATTCCGCATACTCACAATTTGTGGTTAATACACGTTGTGTTAGAGGTGAAGGAAGGGTTTGGCAATCAGATAAATCTGTGTCGGGACCAACGATTGAGCCCTGGATCCCAAGCACAGAAGTCGACACCTTACCCCTAGACCACCAGGTCACCTAGCCTTTTTATTTAAAATATTTTAAGTTTGTTACAATATCTATTGCAATATTATTATTATTATTATTATTATTATTATTATTATTAGCACCGCGTCTTACTACCCATTCGGGTTGTACGCACTTACGCTAATGTGTAATGGTAGGGTGATTGTGAGATGAAATGAAGGACCTACAGTTTAACGTGGAATCCGAACCACGGTGGAGGCCTGGCATTCCTCACATTCACAAGATGTCTTGTCAGAGGTGAAGGAATATTTCAATATTGATCGACATTGATTTTATACAGGTTAACCAACATAATTTCATAACTAAATATGTAACGGTATAACCTGTAAAGCCCCGTACGACCTAAATCAACTACCAAAAATAACTTTTTCGAAATAAAGTATATATGGATTTCTAAATATGTGCACATATCCTATACACGTATAACTCCATTTGTTGCAAACCACGCCACGACAACATCGCTGAACGAGAACAGAAGTGTTCAACTATGCTCTCGGCCGGCGACGCTGCACTTTACCGTCCTGAGCTATCTATTCAACTGACCAAGGTTCGATGCAGCGCGGTTGCCCTGACTCTTGTCTACGTGCCGATTTGGAGGTCAAGGGGCGTCATTCCCTCTCTCCTCCCCCATGGTTCTTCAGGCTCAACCGCTATAAAACACCATGGTTCACTGGGCGACATATTATTTAATCCAGAGTTTTACACGTTGGACGTATCTTCACTCAGAACATGTCTACACCACAAAGGTGGACACGACGATCTTTTCGACGGACATAACTGACAGGCGGAAGTAACTCATCGTAATGTTCTACATTCAGATAGATAGGGAATAGGCGGTTTCATGAGCCATTGTGTAGGTTTTAGGAATGGTTTACCACGTACGTTGAGTGTATTTTTAGCTCTCGTCGGTATATTTTATGTGCTGTAGATTAGTCTTTAACCTAATATTTCATGCTGTACTAGCCGTCTCGCATTTCTGTTATCTGCTCGGTCCTTAAGACCAGCCACTAAGTAAAAAGGTGTGTCTCACTCCTCGGCCTGCACGACCAAGTTGTAGTCTGCAAGACCTTCAGGCATGAAAGGGGATGTTTATGTTGTACCTAATTAGGTATTGGTTGGCGTGCCTTGGGTACACCTAGGCACCTCATGCCTTATTGTTGTTCAACTTATTGCGGTGATCAACTCGTGGGTCTTTCTGCCCACTTGGTATGGCTTGCGTTTATTGTTTAGTTTGATTATGGTTGCTCACCTTGTTGTGGTACTCAACTCATGGGTCTTTCTGCCCATCTGGTATGGCTCGTGTTTATTGTGTTATTTGATTATGGTTGTTCACCTTGTTACTGTGCTCAACTTATAGGTCGTTATACCCATCTGGGATGGCTCGCATTTGTTGTATGTTTTTAATATTGTAACTATGAGAGGTCATTTCTCGCTCTCCTTGTTGATCGCTAACCCTTGATGGATTACATTTCCATGATCCCGGCTAAAACCGATTGGTTGATTTCAAGACCATAGTGTTCTCGGGCCTAGAACCCTAAATGATTAATGCAGCAACTGTCTTTCAGAAGGGGACTACTAGTATATAGAATAAACAGGGTCTTGCTTGTTGTGCGCTTCACGGCGTGTAAACTCCACGAGTGGAGTGTTTACGCAAAATAGAGTCACTTATTTTAGGCCATCATTATAGGCTTCCTTTTTACAAACTGGATGGTGCTTTTATATTTCTTTTTTTATTTATTGTTAACTAGACTTATTAAAACTTATTTGTTTATATACATCTATATATTTTATTTTTACGTGTTCTTTATCTATGAATGTTTTCCCTGTCTACGCATCCGGGGTCTTTAGGCTTATCTAGAGCACCGGTGCAAATAATAGCTAATGCTAGTTTTGTTTTAATTGAATGTATTCATACAAGTTTTAAATAACTTAAGTTCGAAAACAATCAGTACGTATCCTTAATGTTACATTTTTAATTTAACTGAAATTATAATTTAAGAAAAGGACCATGTAAGAATAGTAAACATAATGATTATTCAAGTATTTATTGCTCTACTTAGCTATTTCAATTTTCATCGCCTTGTCAATACAATGCATCGAGGATATGAAATTGACATTAATATTGAGTTAGTCTACCTATCGAAAGTAGTTTTGTTAGCTCTATTACGTTGTTAATGTGAAATTTTATATTGATTTTAACAATTTATTAAGTTAACAAACGATATACAAGTGAAACTGTCGATGTAACCTAAATTATTAAATAGCCTGTACTTATAATTGCATTTTAAAACTTTATTTGTACGTACACCAAGAGGGAGCTCAAAAATAAGCCTACACAACTTTCTATCTCGATATCAAGCTTTAATGACGAGCTCAGCTAGAAGATTGAAAGCATAGTACTTACAAATCCCTAGCTATAAACTATTTTCAATCTATTTATTCATCATTTTTACCAAATTTTGCCAATGTTATATATATGTAATAAGATATATTTAAAAATAACATGACTACATTTGTAAAGCCAATTCTAAAAATGTTTGGGTCTATCTTTAACATATTTAAGGGCGTATTTTAAAGGCATATTTTATATTTTTAAGGATCAGAGCCTTATACATAAATTATTATTATTATTATTATTATTATTAGCACCGCGTCTTACTACCCGTTGGGGCTATACGCACTTACGTTAATGTGTAATGGTAGGGTGATTGTGAGATGAAATGGAGGACCTACAGTTTAACGTGGGATCCGAACACCCGGTGGAGGCCTGGCATTCCCCACATTCACAAGCTTATACATATATCATTTCTGTTTTTTTAACTACATGTTTAGGAGATATACAGTAGTCATACGTTTCCTATTAGCACTGTATTTTACAATCCGTTTGGGTTGTACGCATATTCACTAATTACGCTTGTGGGTAGGATAAGTGTAAGTTAGAATTTAGAGGAAGTGTACACGCATTTGCTAAGAGGAATATTGGTAAAACATTTAGGAAAACCCAGTACACCCAACCAAGATTAAAGCCCCAAACTCTCCATCATTGGTCGTCTAGTATATTGTGAATGTAACACCATAGATCGTATTCCCATTTTAATGTATATATTTATAAATAATAAATTTAACACTATAAATTAGTAGGTGTTAAATAGCATACCCAAGTGAAAGAGACCATTGGTAATAGCTAAACGCAGATGGGAGGATAACATTAGAATGGATCTGAGAGAGATGGACTTGTTAGAACTAGCTCATGTTAGGGATAGGTGTCGTACTCTTGAGGGTGCGGCAAAGAACTTTTGAGTTCTTGATGCCAATGACTAAGTAGTATTATTATTGCTAAGGATCAATCTAAATGGAAGGGAGGAGTATTTTTAAGGAATGCATCCTCATTAACTTGGAGTGAAGGTGTGTATACCACTGTTATAAATAACATTCAGGATGCCAACCCTATGTGAACTTGATCAAGATTCAAACCACTATCACCCCATTATCAGAAAACCCGCCTCAAAGCCCGATAACTGGAAAATTATATAAAATATTATACTAGAAAAAAAAAATCTTGTATTGAATCTTTCTGCATTCATTACTTGAAAATAATAAAGTTGGGAGCAAGTTTTATTTTTCCTTTTTGAATGATAGTCTTTACATTTTATTGTGCTTTTTGAGCTATGAAAAAACTGTTTCACTGGTCTAAATTCCACTTTTTTTAAATATTATAATAAAGTAAATTCCAATACAATGCAACGTTTGATTCGAGCTATATTGCCTGCCTTAGTCAGGTGTTTTCTGAGTACTGAAGCCAGATCCGGACAACTGGGCACCTCCATCTGGGCGCAGCCAAACGTGTGCGGCAAACTGGGTGCTTGCGATCTAGGCACCGGGAAGACTGGGCACCGTGACAACTGAGCACCACGGTCATTTTTTTTATGTTATAATTGTTAAATAGTATAAACAAACATCTAGGCGCCAGCTAGGCTAATTTAGGCTAGGTTAGGTTAAATCATCTTTACGTGGCTTATTTTACGCAACATTTTTATTTTTCATGGATTTTTGTTTTATAAAATTTTTCAACACTCTTTAATATCAATTATCTTGTCTAACTTTATAAAATACACTAGTTTAGTTTCCTCTGGTTTTTTACTCACAACTGCAAAAGTGAATATTTAGTAAAAAAATTAATACAGTTTTATACTGGCGCCCAGTTGTCTTGGTGTCCAGTCCTAACAGCACCCAGTTGTCCGCGCCTGGTTGGCAACGCCCAGTATTTCTAGACCACATTGAAACTATTATTATTTTATAAGACACTTAAAGTAGAAATAAAGACTATTTGCACCTTGATACGCTCTTTTAAAATAAAGTGAATCATTCAATTATGACTTATTACTAACCTAGGTGAAGACACTGTTGGTATTTGAGCTAACAAAGTTTGTCAAAGAAGGATAGTCAGTCGTTTTAAGCCTCCTTTGACACGGTCCGGGTGTTCTCCCGGTACCCGGACAAATAAAAATACATGTACAGACTGTGTTCTTTCACATCATCCGGACTCGGGCAAATCTCCGTCCGAGCGTAAAAATCGCCCGGATCTCCCTGCTACAAACCTCCACGTCTCGGACGGTCGTTTGCCCGGCCTGAGCTCAAGCGGACCACAGTGTGCAATGAATGCCTTCACATGATCCGGGTATTTAGTCATCCGAGTGGTCTCTGGGTATGCTGTCGAGGTTTTTTGAGGAGTGTATAGTTGCAGCAGCAACGCAAGACATGACAAAAGAACAAGAAGTAGTCGTAAACATGCTAATTAGTTTAGTAGATAAAAAAACAGAAATATGGGACAAATCTAATGATGGGTACAAAGATCGCAAAGATCGCTTGGAAAAGTGTTTGTGACCAATTGAAACCAGATTTTGAACTTTTAATGATAGAAAGAGTAATTAATTTGGTTGATATAAAGTTATTCTATTATTAGTATTTTTTATGTATTTTTGTACAGTGTGTATGTATGTATATATATATATATATATATATAATTCTATAAATTTACAGCCTATAGCTATCCTAAGCAACTAAAAAGATCAATTATTTGTATTCATTAGTATTTTTGTTACATGATAATATATATAATTAACATAGTATATGTATGAAAAATAAAAAGATAACCAAAACTACTTAATTTTCCATGTATTTTTTAAGGGAGTGCGTGTAATGCCTGGTCCCCACATATAACATAGATGTTTCCACAAATATGCCGACAGATGTATAAGTATATTTTTTAATTACAGTTGTGTTCAATTTATAATACAGAGAAAAGGTCCGGGCCCGAGAGGCACTTGGATGGATACGGTTTATCATGTGAAGACATCATTCGGGCGCCGGCTGTCCGGACGAACCACCCTGGCCGTGTGAAAGGGGCCTAGCAAGTTACAGCAAGCTAGTTCATAGTAAGGATAATGTTCACTATTGTTATGACATTGTCATTTATCTAAAGAAGAACATTACAGAGCGTATGAAAATAAATATTAACTAAACAACATCGACCATATATTCATTTTACTAGTTTAAACCAATTTTGGGAAAAGAAACAGAAGGAAAAACTCATAACTTAGGTGGATGAATATTGTTCCGGTAGACTTTAAGCTAGTAAATAAAAATCATCCGCAACAGTATATACGTAGACAAAAGCATCAGTCCCAACTGACCTTCAGATGAGGGGAAGGTCTTAGTTCAAATTCTTAATAGATGCATAGCTGATGTTTCTATTTGTTAATGTCCTCCCACTTATCCTCCACGTCAATGCAGATAAACTTCCATTAAATTGTATTTTTCTCATTCCTACCTCTTTAGTGTATATAAGGAATTAACCAAGACGAGTGTTAACAATTATATGTTATAGTTATTCCTATTTTAATACTACAATATATTTAGCATACTTGATTAAAAACTGTTTTGGAACCATGAATACTAGCAGATTAATTCAAAGAGTATATTAGGGATTGTATTTTATAGTGGGTGCAGCGGTAGGAGAGGATGGAAGAACAGCCATTCCAGTTTACCAAACCTAGTTTTAAAAACTCGATAGCTCCGTCAACACCAGTGATGGTCACTAGGTTTTAAAACATTACTTACAAATTCGGAATATACAGCATAAATAAACATCCAAATAAGATTCAAATCCGATACATGCAAAAATAAGGGAACAGTTCAGTTAAGGCTTTTTACCATGGTAGGGTCAAACATATATATACATATATATGTACATGTATGCATATATATATACACCCAGCCAGGATGTAAGTTAAACACATTAAATCAAATTATCTTCAAAACAAGATTTTTATAACAAATTAAACGTGGTTGTTGCGTTCTGGAAAAATATTACATTATTTAAAAATCACGTTATATAAAACATTAGTTAAATGGGAAAAGAGTGGATAGGGGGTAGTAGATACTTACCAGACCTTTGAAAAATAACTTTTATTTAATATTTTTACATATTTTATATTTAATGTTGGCAATATTTTATCCACACCATGGTGTTTAAAAATTCCAATATGGAAAAATTAAATAATAAACATCAAAATGTAGAGATAATACTATTACACCCTCCGCCGATTCTATAGATAAGGCCCCTAAAACTATAGGACAGGAAGGATGTAACAATACATAGAAAATAACAACAGGAAATAGAGCACAGTTTAAATGAAATATTCTTTAATTGTCAAACGTATTAAACAAACACGGGAAAGACGGCCTTAATTCAAAACATCCTATAGCTACTATTCTGAAAGAAAACATTGGCTTATTTGCGCAGATATTCACAAAGAAGACTGGACTTAAGGTCCTTCATACATAAAGTTATGGCTGGTTACACATAAGCCAAAACAAGACTTAAGGTCTTTCAAAGCGTAAATGAAGAATAAGTTTTACACATGTTCCTTTGACATATAGAACGAACTTAACTTGCATTTACGTTAATTCAAAGTACTAAAAATTCACATAAGAGTTGGATCAACGTGATCCAAACACAAAATTAGCTAAGTAAACATAAAAGATTCAAAGTCGAACGCAATTTCCTCTTTGCGTTGACTATACATTTAACATACTAATTTAGGCCCCTCGTTCATGACCTTAATAAAAGGTTGCAAAACAAACATAATTTAAATAA
>CABFVX010000028.1:161335-236783 GCA_902151425.1 Timema shepardi
GGGGGGGGGGGGGGGGTCGATGGAAAGGGAGGTACTCGTTGGGGTTATCTTAGACTCCAGTTAGTGACTTTAAACCAGACATTGAAAGATTAGTATCCATTCATAAAGCCCATCAATCGCATTAATAATTTGCTGAATAGTGAAGAAGCTATAAAATGGGGTATATAATAGAATTACTATATAAATGTTAGACTTTAAAAGCTAGTATCACAGGAAAAAGTTCATAAATTTCATTTAATTATTTTTTAAACTAAAATATATAAACATTATTTTTAATAAATGGTTAATTAAATGTTACTATTGTGAATTTGTTAATGTTATTTCCCTCCTCAGTAGGTTATGGTAACCGTTATTCTGAATAATTCTTTTTATAGGGTTAGGTAAGGATAATTGGGAATGAGTTTATGAAAGCAAGGGAGTGTTGGCCTGAAAATGTTGAGGAGCACTGCCTTAAGATGTGTGACCACCAATTCAGGTATGTTCGTGTAGCTTTTCTTTTAAAGGTGAAATTCACCACACACACACACACACACACACACACACACACCTTGACATCCAAGGCCTCCTTTGCGCCCCTCCCACCAAGGTACAAGAAGTAAAGTAGCCGAGGAGGACAAACTTGCCTGATGGCTATCTTCACCGTGGTTAACACGTGCTCCTTACACTCCGCCCCCCAACTCCACCCCTTTTATTTTTTATTCTCTCTTCAGATGAGATCTTGCTAAAATTAACCTCCACACGATAGACTAGGACATAAACCTTTCCCGATTAATCGTCTTGAACCGGCGGTGTTAACATTTCATTGGCATGCAAATTGGCGAGTAAGTACAAATCCGTGTGGCGCGTGAGTGAATTTCTTCTTTGACACATGCCTTAGGTTGAGTTCCTAGTGCATCGACAGTAAAATATTTCTCGTGTTGCACCTAAATCAGGGGGATTTATGAGACAATGTGCTCATTAATCTTAAATAAAAATAAATGTGGAAAGAATATTCACTTTTAAAAACTCAGAATCGATTTGTTTTTAAACTTTGGCTAAACTACAGGGTTTTTTTTACTCTCATTTATTTGATACAGTTGAAACTTGACAAGCGCCAATTATATGTAAACATTTTTATTTCGTTCAAATTATAAAAAATTACTTATTTGTTCAGAAGTAAGACTATTTTACATTTAATTTATACTTTTCAAGTTTAATATGTATCATGTAATTACTAACATAAATTTTAATTAATTTTCAATTTGAGCATAATTAAAAATACTTTAGTTGAAAGGTCAAGTTGTCTTAATTGAATACCATTCACTATTCTGCGTGGAGGGGGTGCAGGGGGGGGGGGTTCACGTAGTCTAGCTGCTATGGATATTCTTTAATATTCACACAATTATATGTTAAGGATGAAGAAAGTATCGCTTGGATTAAATTTACTCGCATTTTTTATAGAGGGTAAAATACGGAATAATCTAGGAAAAACTACATCATACACCTTGCTGTGATGTGAACCCTGGTCTCTTCACCACCAACAAGTCAGATAAGACTGACTTTTATTCTACGCTATAACTAGATCGGGGCCTAAAATTATATATTAATGTAACTTTAGTAGGACCTCATTGGTGGCCGAATGGTCTAAGAGCTCAAACTTGCAACGCTTTAAGCTCAGAGGGATCACGGATGATTTTTAGAATTATAATTATTATTGTATCATCCTATATCCACGCTAATACGAATACACACCCTCTTAAAAATATTCTCTTCAATCCTATTCGTTAAATTAAGTCGTTAAGTGGGGTGGTTTATAACTTCCAGAGCAATGAGACCCGTTGCAGCCGTTCAGAGATCCCGTATTACTTTTAAGAGTGTACGAGTACTTAAAAAATTTATTTAGAGTAGAATAATTTTAGTAGCTGCTTAAACTCAACTCAAATATTTTGATAGGACAAATTTGAAAATCAATTATGTTAGAGTTGTTTTTTTAGAAAATTCCTACGTTGGTTGGTTCTATTCAATTTTAAGATTTAATTTCATAGCAAATAAAGTCTCTCAATAGTCCCTTTTGTCTAATTAAAAAAGATTGAACAAATATAATAAATTTATTTCAATATTCAAATTTGTTAATTTATAGATTTTTTCATAGAAAAAATAAATTCAAAAATACATCTATTTTTACTTATTTATGGTTTATTCATTGATCTAATACAGAGAATAAACTTCAAATAATTCTCTATACTACTCGAACTCGAAAAAAACTCATTGTTTTCATTCAAACTAAGCTCGAAGTGAAAAATGCCTACTCGTACACCCCTAGTTATTTTAGAATATTTAATTATTTAAAAACATGATTCACGCCCAAATAGATATTAAAAGTATCAAAGTGTCTGCACAGAATAGAAGACTTCTACGCTGTATAGTTTTAAAAATGTGCTATTTTCTGAACCAGAGGAAGCAACTTGGATACGCATATACGTATCTACTAATTTAAACCAAGAATGTGCTAAACGATACAATCCAAATAAGCCTAATGTTTTTCGTAATCTTTCGCTAAGGATGAGGAAATTTGGAGTGAATCATTAGTTTTTTTTTCTTTTCCCTTAGACACATTTTCCTACACTTTTTTGATCAAAAATGTCAAGAAATAATGGGAAAAAGTAGGTTATTGTTTATATTTTACTCCATCCTTTTGGTAAAATCTGTAAATAGTAATATTATTGACCAAATGAAGTGAAGATTTTATCTCGACGATTGTCATTCCGTCTGTATATGTGTCAATCTATCTGTCTATTTGTTCCACGATTTCTACCAAATAATGGCACAAAATTAACCAAAATTTTGCAGGGACTTAAGTCAAACTTAAACTGATCAGATTTTTTTGCATATATTATAAAACTGACGTCTTAAACCCTGTAAAAATATGATAATTTCTATTAATATAATGTATTATTTAATAATACTATATATTTAATATATTCTAACTACTAAATGATTCAAATTAAACTTAAAATAATAACAATAAATTAAGAATTTTCCTCATACCTCTGCATTATTAATTTTAAAAAAGTCCATACGTTTGCCACCATTCTATTTAATATATTATTAAAGCCACCACTGGAAACTTTAATTGATTTTGAGCAATGTATCTTGTTGCATTGTTTCAACTTCGTCTACAAGATTATTCTTTAAGTTTCTGAATGGTTCTTGGGCGAGTCAGGAAAACATGACTCTTTAACATGACCCACAATAAAAAGTCTGTGCCAGCCGCCTGAGTTGCGATGTAGCTGGGCGGCCGGCCGGGGGGTAGTCGGTCGTAGTTAAGGACACTGGTTTTAAAAAATGAATAGTTCAAGGGTAGATAGGAAATAGTCAATATTTTGTTATTTTAAGTTTAATTTGAAGTATTTAGTAGTTAAAATAGTAAAGATATTGTGTTATTAAATGTGTCAACACTTTCTGCCCCGTCCTATAGAATATAGTATTTATTTTATCTGTCTTAATCACCAAGGGAAAATATCAACTTCAAATTCAAATGAGATAATTCAACTTTAAATACAAAGAAAAATGTTGAGACCATAGTAAAGCTAAGAATTAATATGTTGTATGTATGTACTTAAAAAAAACTCCATGACTTGATCAAATGATTGAATCATACCGACCTGGTTCGATTCCAGGCTTTTATAAACTATTCCTGTGAAACAATGGGTCTGGAATGGGGTCAATCTTAGCCTCGAAACGACAAATGAGGAGCTACCTGAATAACTAAGTAGCAGCACCAGTCTATTTAAATACCACCACGTCGACTACATGTTCGGGTTATATTATTATTATTATTATTATTATTATTATTATTATTAGCACCACGTCTTACTACCCGTTCGGGTTGTACGCATTCGGGCTATACCCTTATGTACTAATTACGCTTATTGTTTTGGGAAATGGGAAGGATATATTAAAAAGCAATGTAGCCACATTTGCGTGGATGGAGAGGGAAAACTCATTTTAAAAAATCAATCTCAGTATGCCCGACCAAGATTCGAACATTGATATTCCCATCATCGGCAGTCTATCCTACTGTGAGAGTAGCTCCTTAGACCATGTGGCCACTGAGTTGGGCTGCGTCTGGTCTAGAAAACTGAGATTAATGGCCAGATGGTATTTTGTGCTGACCACATGACACCATCTATAAGCAAATATTAGTATTATCAATGATTAAGGCGTTGGCAGCTCGTTCAATATGTGTTGTACTTAACTGTTTTTTTAATCGACGTGGTGAGATCTATCATTCATGCAACTATTAGTATATAAATAATGAGTCTATTATGAAATAAATAGGAAATCATTACTAAACCAAACGTTTTCTTCAACCAACATTAGTGTTCTAACTGTCTAAGTATCAGGTTTATCTATTATCTGACTGATTGTACTGAGGGTAGTATTTATTAAATAGTTTACCTTTCTATTTCCAGTCCTAGACGGGTAATAGGACTCATTGGAGGCAGAAATAAAAGGAAGCTTATATGTGTGATTTATAAATATATATATATATTAAAATACATATATTTTTAACTATGTATGCATGTACTATTTATATTATGTTAAAATATGATACTAAAGGGTATTTGATTCCGAGACAATGTATAAAAAAAGTTTAGAGGGAAATTTTAATTACTAAGGATTACCCGGTTCGAATATTGGCCGAGTCCCTACGAGTTGTGATTTATCAGTATGATTTTCCCATCTCTTCTCCACGCTAATGTGGTGATTTCCTCTAAGATATTTATACACCTCACTATGAAAAATTATGTTTATATAAACTTGGTGTTGAATTTAATTACTTACATACTCTGTGGCATTAGTACTCAAAAGTTCACTGCCGCACTTACAAAAGTACGCCACCTATCCTTATATTGAGCTAGTTTTATCACGTCCACATCATTACACCCAATATATTTCAGGTACATTCTAATATTATCCTCCCATCTGTGTTTAGGTCCCCACAATGGTCTCTTCCCAATGGGTTTGCAAGTCACTACCTTGAACACGGTTATAGGTTATCCCATTTGCAATGCATGTCCTACCCACCGTAATATGTGATATTTGACTATCATAACAAATTGTGGTGTTGAGTACATTGTATACAAACCATCATTATATAATCTCCTCCACATACCAATATCCTCTTTCATCTTTGGATAAAACATATTACTAAGTATCTGATTAAAAACAGCCTAGCTTTACTAGTAAATAAATGATATATTTAATAATATTTTAATAAAAATATTATTGTGAGAGGCTATAATAACACGCCTACCCGCATCAGTGGCTGTGTGGTCTAACGCACTACTCTCGCAATAGAATAGACTGTCAATGACGGTTAGTTCGAGGTTCAAATCTTGGTTGGGTGTATTGAAGGTGGTTTTACCTAGACTGTTTTCTCCTCTTCCTCAATGCAAATGCAAGCTCACTTCCTTTAATCATAACCTTCTTAATCCTTAAGATCATTAGAGTAATTAATACATAGGCGTGTATCCCGAACGGGTAGTAATACGTGGTGCTAATATATATGTAACATATGCTAAACCCGGTTATTTTATGATAGAATGACACTCGTGTGGTTTGAGTTCCCAATTACCACGAAAACATTTCTTGATCAAGCCTCCATTTTATCTATCCCGTACACACCCAAAATGTGGCCTTTCTTCATTTGTTGGTGTGTTTTAAGTGTATTTGAATTCCTATCACAGATTATACACTGACACTATCTCATTACTCGGTAGTAAAAAGCGAGTGATAGTTACATATTAGCGTGTAAAAATCTCACAAAGATGGAGAATACTGCAATTTTGGCTAAGACCGGATGGAAAACTACTAATTTGAACCTGTAACGGTTAATATGGTTCCCATAAATAACATTTGGAGTAATACTTTCCTCATACTTTATTAAGTTTGGAGGGGAAGGAATGGACTTCTTGAATTGAGTTTATAATTTTGACTTCATTATTTCTCACCAGCCTTGAAAGGTACGTAAAAAAACTACGCTTTTGAAGGGTATAGGATAGTGCAAGGCTATTTGAATCTATGTTCTTAGCGTCTTATTATTCATTCATGATATTTGTGTATGTCTTTAGTTTCTTACGATTGGACATTTGTAGCACCTTTAGAGCAAATACAAACTTTTTTTTTTGCTGTCAACATAAATACAGTTTTAGTATATTTTACCATTATTTTATAAGTTTTGATAATAAATTTTAAAAGAGGCAGTTTATATACAATATTGCTTGACGTATTAATATGTAAAATTATTCCTAGTAGCTTTTTTCTAACCGTCAGATATGTCCTCTCGTAATTAAATTAAGTTATGGTTTCATTAATGATAAAGGTAAAATTTAGGGGATATACATCGGTATATGCGTGGAGGAAGAGTGGAAAATAATTTAGATGAAACTACGACAAAATAAACCTTCTCAATGTTTAAAAAAAAAGTGATTCTCCGCACCTATAAAGGTCAGGATAACGAGAATAATACCTTATTTATTCCTTCTCCTGCCTCTTTGGGTGTCTAAAAATAGAAAAGTAAGATACAACTTTAGTAAAGTAAAAGTATTGCTGGTCCGTGTCAAATGTTTAAAATGTATTTACCAAATTCGTGCCTGTTTTACAATCATCTTATCTTGCATAATTCCTTTTGTTATAGCATTTAAAGATTAATCTACAATCAAGTGAATTGAGGTTTTTATCTGATTAAATAACGTTCTTCTTAAGGTAAAATATCAATATTTCAAATAATAAATATTATCAATACAGCTTTGATCTGTAAAATATGAATATAATATATACATACACTACTCCAATCCGTGGGCACGAGGACTGAACGTCAAAACTTCTTAATATGGTTTGCTTGTGACTGGGAACTATGGCTTCTAGACTAAAACAGATACGCCAGGGAAATTGGAAGAGTGGTGGGGTTCCATTTATAATTTACTAATGTAGTTTTCTCATCCCATAACCATAATAATATAGGTGCATTTCCTCTAAAAATATCCTTCTCATTCCATCTTTTTGAATCAAGCCAGTATATTATATAAAATACAGTAACTAAAATAAATTACATATACATCTCTAGCTGGTAGTAGAATAAAATAAATATAATTCAAATCATAGCTGTTAAAAATTGAACCTTGACATCTTGATTCATAGCAACACACACCACCCATGCAGCCAGCCCAGCCACTGATTCTGCACTAATTTAACCACTGCTCTGGGTCAAACTCTAAATCATGTAGTAAGAATGGTAAAGGGGTGGCAATTAATTCTTATCATATTTGGTTTATTCATCAAATACTTGGAAATTCCTATACAAGTAATGGAGGAGAAGAAGCACTTTCAGAAGGTTAAACAACGTATTCAAGTTTCTGATCAATCTCCCTTGCTCTTCAAATAGTCGTTAGACGTTATCACTGCGCATAACCACTCAACCTGGAGGTCATCCGGTCATCCTTCTGATCAGTACACCTGGATTTGTTGAGACCACCACAATGTTGACGACCAAACACACACCGGCTGAGATGAGGGAGAAAACAAGGATGGGTACATTTTACAGCCAAGCTAAATTATGAGGGCTTGGAAAAGGGTTGATAATACAGCAGAAGTGTAACCGCATTATACTGGTGAGAGTAGATAGTAAGACCCTAGTGATGATCAAATAGAAAAAAAACACCCCCAGTGTACCCGGTCAAATTTAAAATATCAGCCCCTTTGTCTCCGGGAGAACTTTGATAATAGTGACCGTATCATCTTACCTGTTAACAAAGAAGTCCGAAATAGTATTTTTATTGTATTTTTTGAAATGTTTAGAGGAATAAATACCCTAGTCATTGTTTCATGGCTCATTGACACAAAAGTGCCATTAGCTTCAGAAACACGAAATGCAAGATTAGAATAATGTTTCCTATAAGGGAATCGACCAAATAGTTAGAACGGTCTTTATCGATTGACTCCCTTTTTGTAGTTTCTAAAGTGTTTAGAAAGAATAATTCACGGCTGCATGAAGATTCACAAGAGATTGACGCTATATAGGCCTCCCTAAGGATACACAGAAAGTCACTATTATAAGAATTCTTGCAGTATACGAAGTACTATGAAGAACTGAGAACATACTGTGTTACACATTGACAAAACAAAACGATATTTATATTTTGATGAAAATCGTCCTTATCTTATGTGAGCTTAATTCTTAAAAAGTGAATGAAACATTATTTTTCATCGTGTCAATGTGATTTGAAAGTTTTAATGAAACAAATAGGTGTAGGTAGAGAGATATGAGGAACAATATTTGTTTATAAGAATGGAGGATTTAGAAAAAAATACGAAACTGCGCATGGACTTTCTAGATCTATTGTTTAAAAATGAAGATATTTACTCAAATCTCGTAGTTTGTGTTAAACGAAATAATATACTCTAGCAAATACAAGCATAAATTGCACTATACTTACATAAAACATTTTTTGAGTCTCGGTTTTAAATTTTATAATTTTATTTTTAAATACTTAATGTCCACATTTCTATATTTGGACCAATAAAAAATTGGGTCCACAAGGGTCAACATTTAGTATTAAAATTTCGACTTCCGGTTAAAATTTTAACATTTTCTTAGGTGTTCCACATATCCAGGTCATCGAGTTGCTATTAAATTCCTCATTTACAAATTTTGACCAATAAAAATATATCTGTTAACTATTTAGTCTAAAATGAAGGAGATAGATCATTGTTGTACAAATATTTCTCCTAAGGTGTTAAAGAAAAAATATAATTAGCTTTTTGAAAGACTTATATTTAATTATTTCATGGAATTGAAGAATTATTGAGTTAAAAATTGAGTAGTATCTCTTTACAACTAAAGCTCACAAAATTGTATTTATATATTTCCGAATATCTCAGAAACTGTTGGTTTTATAAAAATATATTTCAAATAAAACTTTTTTCTATGTTTAATAGTACTACGATTTTGCAATGATAAATTATTTAGTATCTCAAATAGTTGCGGAGATACGGAAATTTCCGCCTTTGTTAAGTAACCTAAAAGTAAATTTCATAGGAAAATGAAAAAATAGCCATTTTATTTATAATCTTAATCAACCTCTAAATACGAATTTTAATCAAAATCGTTTGAGCCGATTTTGATAAAATAGATTTTTGTCTCTCTTAGCGTTTTATTAACCTACTCTTAATCTTAGGGTTAAACAGACACATAGACAGACAGCATTGCAAACACTACGTTTTAGGGTTCGGGGGGTAATGAGACGTCAACATCCATCAACATTTGGGGTTAGTTTTTTTAAGGTTGCAATACGTTACCTTTAGTGTTCGAAAAGTCAAAAAATATATATA
Source organism: Timema shepardi (assembly GCA_902151425.1). Taxonomy (NCBI): domain Eukaryota; kingdom Metazoa; phylum Arthropoda; class Insecta; order Phasmatodea; family Timematidae; genus Timema; species Timema shepardi. The sequence goes on from CABFVX010000028.1 coordinate 170,711, forward strand.
TTTGCGTATAGCTCAAAAGTTATGGGTTTTATAAAAATATGTTTCCGTTAAAAGATTTGTATTATAAATAGCCCTACATATTTGCAGTGATAAGTAACTCCACATCTCAAATAGTTTCGGAGATATTATAAATAATAAGAACTTACCTTACTGATCAGAACCATTAAAGTCATTCATGCTGACAATATTGAGGGTAGGCATTTTGTTCGAAATATGTATTAACGTTTAGAAATGAAATTTAATCAAAATCGTTATAGACGAATTTGAGAAAATCTATTTTGTTTCTTTTTGTCCTTCAGTTAGCTACCCTTAATTTTAGTGTTAAATATCCAATTCCAAAAATCTCTTGAGGAAAACCTATGAAAACTTTAGATACAAAGTTTTAGCCAGATCGGTAGAATAGTTTAAGCTTTAGTTCAAGGTACATCAGGCAGACAGAGATTAAAAAATCTTTTTCAAATTTGGGGGGCGGGGAGGTCATGAAACGTCAATATTCATCAAAATCTCGAGTTTGAATTTTTGACGATCTAGATACTTTCTTTACCTGTAAGAAAGCGAGAAATAAAAAAATAAACTCAGCAGACACAGCTGAGACTCAAACCCCTATCCCCCAATCACCGGTGAACCAGACTAGATAAGATTGACATCTGGTTCATTTGCCCAGCTGTTAAGTTAGATTGAGAAGAACAAATAAAAATAAAGATTTATACACGACTACGTAAATTTATGGATCCTTTAGATTTCAGACGTAATCTATTTTACTACTGCGCTTGTTACAAGCGAGGGCGACTGCTTGTGGGCGTGTAGTATTGAATGAGGATATTTCATATAGTTTTCTTTCTTCTTTGAGTTCCGAACCTGAGATGCTAAACAATATTCTGTGAACCCTCGAACATGTGGGAGGAACGATGAATTCCTATGCAATGAGAATAATTTCCGGTATCTGCTCAATATCAAAATGTGGCTCACGTTTAAGTTCTCCAATTTCTGGAAGAAAATATCAGAGATTTTGTAAGAGATTTGTTGGTTTAATCTTTCACTGTTATCTTGAAAATAATGATTGCTGTTATATAAAATATATTACTAATTTAAAACAAATAATTAGTAATCGCATTTTTAATATGTTAATCGATTAGAAATGTTAAAAAACATTATAATATATTTAGTCTATAAAACGCGCTAAAATACATTTGAAAATATATGTAGAGGACCTTGAATAATATCTTAATTATGTTCTAGGGATGAGAAGTGTTTATTAGAGAAAGTATGACCACATTAGTGGGGAGGGGCAAATCACAGAGATAAATAACTATAATTGGAAAACTACCCCTAATTGCATGCTGGTGAAATTCGAAATTTCCACTACCGGAAATTCAATATTTTGGAGCTCTTAAAATTTACACCACCTGACTTTAAGTTAATTTTGAAATGTTACACAGAATTGACAATATAAAGTTTTCTTATTCAAACTATTTTTATATTCAGGTGTTATATTTCATGACAGGTCCATTCCTTTGTCAGTGAAATAAGACCGCTAATGCGCCATGTCCTCTGCTTCTCCCTTCAGCTCCCAGAACTATATTTCTTGATATGAGAAAGTAAAAATATCTAAAGCTTACAATTAATTTTTAAATACTAGTAAAATTAAATTGATTATACCAAATTCTGTGTAACATATCACTATTTTATTTATTATAATGTAACTCTATCTATAAAATTGATATAAGAAATACACATTTTCTAGTAAAGTATTTATTAATTAATTTGTATTAACCGCTATATATTATCCTTCCAGGATATCTGCATATTAACACCTATATATGGGGGAGGTAGGTAGAACTTAAATAATAGGTACCCACCTATGCGTGGAGGGAGGGTGGGAAATTGTATTGGAAAAATGATCTCACTACAGCCTGCTATGATTGGAACCCCATTACCACAGTCACCGGCAAACCAGACAAGTCTGACAACTTAATCCATCTGCCATGTAAGGAAACCTTTTAATGTTTAATATTCAAAAGGAGTTATCTGTATTTTCTATATTTTTATCCATGAAAAATAAATCTTTAAAATCCTTCCCTTCAGTATGGCTTTACTAACCAATTAGGAAAGACGTTGCAAAATAAGGAATAGAGCTTAGGGGGGGGGGGAGATAGGGGTTACTAAACACAAAGAGTGCAGAAGAGAAAAAGATGGAAAGGAAGGGGTGGAGAACATAGATCTGCCATGAAAATCAGTGTGTCGGACTTTCGCCCTCGGCCATTCCGTTCCGTCGACGGCGTGCAGACCAGGGCACCAGCCAACTGAGGTGCATTGCCCCCTAACACACACACACACACACACACATGCTGTATCCAGAGCAAGATGCTGGATCGGTGCGCAATTTACCCTCCCTCCTCTACTCCCACCACACTAACCCTACTAACGCGATGTTTTGACCCGTGGACGTTCTCAAATAAACTATAGGTAACGTAGGAGGGAGGGAGGGCGAGGGGGAGTCTGGGTAGAAGGGGAAAGGGTGGGGTGACCTGCCTCCCCTATCAACAAATATAAAGTGCAGAGTTTAAAAAAAAAGCACCTTTCGTGCAATATAAAATAAAGAATTTCTAAAAAGTTCAATAACATTGATATTTCCGTTAAATAGAAAGGTAACTAATGAAAGTTTTTTTTAATCAAATTTTATCACTGCGTCTTATTACCCATTTGAGCTGTACACAGTCTGTATTAATTAAGATAATATGTTAGATTCCAATAAATTGAAAAATTACACCTTAACATGGGATTCGAACCCGGAACCTTTGACTTTGCACGTCAATGTTCTACCACTGGACAAGACATGGATCATCCCGTGCTTAGGGTCATTTTTCAATCGTATTTAAAGGTAGATTCTATGATGGACGTGTAAATATCATAGGCTACTAATAGCTATCATTGATTTCATAGCCAACGGCGACTAGATTGTGACTTTATTCTGCCAATAGTACAGCACAAAATAAATTGTACATTTTGATCTAATCAAGATGAAAGAAACCAATGCTATACAATTAGTATATATGAAAGGCTTCACTTAACTAAATATCAGGAAAGAATTATCCTAAGCACAAGAAGAACCCTGAATAGCTAAGTGATATAGAATTTTCGCACTAAGCAAAAGGTTCTGGGTTCAATTCTCCATGTCCATGTGTCATTTTTATATGTATTCGAATATGACTCTGTTTTGGCTGTTGTACGTAATTATCATCATTTATTCCTCAAACTTCGCCTTTCTTATACAATTAAATTGTATAGCGTTGCTTTCTTTCATAATGTGCTATGAATGAGAAAGTATAATGTAGATGAAGAGTACTCGCATTCGCTTGGCGGGAGAATGGATAACCATTTAGTAAAAAAACACCTCCAGTTCCCCTAATTGGGACTCAAGCCCTTAATTACCCATCATCTGTCGTCCAGTCTATTAAGAGAGAGTGACTTATTATAATTCATTTGACCATAAAAGTATGTAGATATAAATCTGCTAAATACTACTCTTAGATAGTGTTACCTAGATTCCTACCTAAGGGTTGTTTGTTATCATAATTTGTACACAGAAATAATTCAAACGGTTTGTTACCTTGTAGAATTTTAGAGAACCAAACGCTATATATATATATATATATATATATAATAAAGTTTAAGTTTGCTTATATCATCCAGCACACCATCTAATTACTCGCACCGGTGGGCAAGTGGAAAAACAAGTCTGTTTCGTCTTATCTGAATTTTGATGATGATGATGATGGGAAATCTGCATTTTGAATCATGGTGAGTTCAGGAAGGGTGCTGGTTTCCTGTTGAGTTCCACACTGAATTTCTATGGGTGAGAGTGAAAGGGCCTACCAGTTTTACCAGGAGAGTTATTTTAACATATCTTCCACATACATACATACATACATACATAACATACATACATACATACATACATACATACATACATACATACATACATACATACATGCATGCCACAATCAACATGGCACCGACGGCTTTACTTATCCTCCGAAGGAAGTTGTGTCAAGGATTTTTATTGCTCAAGAAAAATTCGCCTACCCCGTTTGGGTTTGAACCTATGAACATCGGGTCCAAAGGCAAGCACTTGACCCCATGACCATTGAAATTGACACATTATAACTATGCAGACTATTACATTAAAATAGCGTGTATAGTCTTATGTACAGGAAATTTATGTGCACACAGTTTTAATATGTTTACGATTTTGTTTGTATCGTGTCTTAAAAACCATCAAGACTATACTCATTTAATTACACTAACTGATTATGACGAAGGAAGTTAAAAGCTAAGAGAAATGCACCCTCATTTAAGTGGTGAAAGAGAGGTAAACTTTATCAGAATAAACTGTTAGTACACCTACCAGACCCACTTCAGTGGCCGAACGGCCTAAGATGTAACTCTCGTGTAAGACTGACATGCTGAACACGGAGATATTGGAGCTAGAGTTCCAGTCGGTATACACCTAACAAATACACCAAAAAAATCACCTTGTGGTATTTGAACCATAACCTCCTCCTCACCAGCAATTAATTTGAAATGTATTACGCATGCCACGATCTGGATCATCACGTTATAAAAATACTATAATCATTAATATGAAAAACTAGTACTACTGATTAAAGTATACAAGATTTGTTTTGGTAATCGAATGGTCTAAGATACCACTTTCGCAATGGACTGGACACTGCTGTTGACGGAGATATCAAGGTTCGAGTTCTGATTTGATCTACCGCGGTAGGCCGTCTTAAATATGTTTTACTTTCCCCTCTCCCCCTAAACAAATGCGAATACACCTACTATAAATTCTAACTTTCTCATCCCTAAGATATTAGCATAACTAGTTCTTATACGTTTAGCCTTAACGGTTAATTAAGGTGACCAAAAATAAAATAAGTAGACAACTATGCCATGCCAATCTTAAGCTTATTTAAAACTAGATAAATAACAAAGAATAATAATTATTCTTTATTGTATCAGGGCGTTCAGATAAATATGTTTCTATTTCCATTCCCAAAATATATTTTAATTTATACATATTATTAATGGAGGAAATAATTTAAGGTAGTTTGATTTACCTTAATCTTTAAAATAGTGTCAGCGAATGTTTTCAATCATGTGTGTGAATTATCATCAGGCATTTCCAATATACGGCCATTAGGATAATTACAACCCTCAAATATGAGAGCACAAATTGAAATACGGCAAATTCTCCCTTAACGAACACTTCTGAGCAGTGGATTCTTCTTCAGAAGTAGAGTTTAAATTTCCCCGGCAAAATAAGAAGGGATCTTACGGTGAAATAATTGCTCAGTAAAGTAAACGGACACTGCTAGATATGCTGATTTATGCATATAGATCTCTAAGGTATGGCCGAAAATTGAAAACATCAGTTCATAGTAATTAGTATTAAAATTTAAAAATGCTGCTGTCTCGTGTGAAGTGTAAGTAACCCAGCCTTACCCCCCTAGTAAATTTTCTAAAATAGTCTGAGTAGTAATGACAACGGTACTTCAAGATCCCACCTCCCTCTCCTTTCAATCAATCAGATGGAGTGGGGGATGTTCAAGAAGTTTAGTCCGTGTTTGTGAGCACATAATTATTCAGTACAGAAGCCCTACTATTCACATTTCATTTTATTTACGTATTGTGTGCATTATGCAATCTTTACAGTAAGCTACCAACAGTTTCTTCATTTCTGTATACCATAATGACTAATACAGTAATGAGGTTTTAGTTAATAAATACAGTTTATAGATTAATATAGATTAAAATTTATTAATTAATTTTCCTAATTGTGGACACTTCTTAATAACGGACACTTTTTTAGTTCCATGAAGGTGTCCAATGTTAATAGATCTCGCTGTACTTTAAATTTCAGAAATAAACAATACATTTGTCTCTTGTAGCTGACGTAAATTATCGATTAGTCCCATTTAGTTTTCAGAATTGTAATTATAATTGTACTTGTGTTATGGACGGATGGATGAGTATGGGTGTATAAGTGTGTGTATTTAATTTGGTTGTTAGGTACAGTATTATAAATTAAATTTATTTCCCAATTCCCCAAGAACTTAGGCGGCCCTCAGCCGGGTTAATGTTGGACATGCTTAGCTTAAACAATTTCTTTAAAAGTGTCTTACAGTCAAAGTACGGGAACTAAGCTTGAAAGCATATGAAATTTAAGAAGCAAAGTTAATGATATAAAATTAAAAATACGATCTTTACCATACATTCTTATACAACTTAATTTGTGAAGTTACAATATTTTATTTGAAGCAATGTTGATGTGATATGATATTTCTAAATAATTAAAATTAAACTATTTGTGCTAAGGTAAATTTGAAAGTACTCTTATTAGAAGTTTGGGAGCCAATTTCATGACTAAAAATAATGCATTCAAGCAAGACAAGCAAATGACATATGGCTTAAGCAATATAAACAATTACCATGAAACATTAAAGTAACAATTGCAGTTCAAAAATATTTATCATAAAATGACAATCTACATAAGTCCAAATTGTAAATCTAGAATATGTTAAAATTATTATAAACTATATATTAAAGTAAAAATAGACTAGTTGGTGCATGACTAATTAAATTAGAATAGATTGACATATACCTACAAGAAGTTCCATTGAAATTATATATTTAGCTTTTGTTAGTTTCTTCCTCCTTAAGTTATCTATATGTAGAGATCAGTGTCGTCAACTTGTGATTAAAATTAGGCATATTTTGGTGCTAGCACCATCAAATGGATACGAGATGAGAAAATAATTTAAAAAAATATCATATAATGTAACTAAATAAATTATATAACTGGGTTTGTGGAAGGCAAACATAATAGAGATAAAATTATGTAGTGAAATTTAACCAAAAAGCAAATTGACCACAATTTTTAATATTTACCTTAAGCATAGAGAATGTATGTCGAGGCTTCGTGCACGTATAGACTGCAAGCTTGTGGCACACTTGAAAACCTTCTAATTATATTATTGAGATTAAATTAAACTAATTTTCACAATCATAGACAACATTGTTGAAGAATACACTTCAAGGTTTTTTAAAAAGAAGGCCATGCTGATGTATTGACGTGCAAAAGTGTGGAATTAATCTCATTGTATGAAATTAAATATATATTTTTTACGGGTAGGGATTAATTGTATAATGAAGAGGGTGTTGAATTCTCGAATTTTGAAAACAATAACCCAATCAGATCTGTTAATACAATGGAAGGTAGGACAGGTTTGGAAATGGTTTGCGTAAATTAAGAATATATATATATACATATATATATATTTACTGTATTTATAAGTATTTGATTTTTGAACTGCAGTTATTCATTTATATTAATAAAATGAAGAATATATGTTTGTGTCATACCATTTATTTATTCCTGTTGTCTATTCATTACTTCCTTATCCGAATATTGAAGCATTCATAGTAATTTTAAATTAAATTCAGTGTTAAAATATAAAAATAAACTACCGGTACTTTATTTTATCAAAATTTAAAATATTTTGGTATAGGCCTTGATCTGTAAAATTAGTTTAAGGTGCAGAATTTTTATGAATATATTTAAAAATAAAAGTGTTATTGATTAAATGTAATATTTTTAGCGTGGCGATTTACTTCCTATTCGGTTAGTACTATTTTAGACTGCCTTTGTGTTGAACTAACATATATTTATATTCAATATTTATTATTAAAACAAACTATACATTATTCATCGAACTATTAAAAAGAGAAGTATAGCCATGTCTTCGCTAAAAACCAGAAGTCATGTCAAAGTTAAATCACTATACATAGATGAAAATCCCAAGAGTAAATAGCTATTATTCCTTTTTCTTTTCTTAATGTTATAAAATTATTTTATAAAGCTGAATTCCAAGTGCCTTCTAATGAAACTCAAAACTACCTTATAAAGTAAAGCCTGGATTTAAACGTTTTGCCTTATAGAGACGTCATTCATGTTGTAAAACCATATGAACATAATTATAATCTTATATATTAATAGGATAAACTTGTGTCTGCCAAGGCTAAACAATCTAATTACGCAATATAATTAAGAGTAATACTACCTACCAACCGTAAAGGAAGTGAAGGAATTCCTGTTTGTTTCACGCTTGGATACTTTGGTTAGTCAAGTTGGTTTTATATTATTTTGAATAGTTTTTTTATTTAAAGGTTTTAGTAGTTTATAATATTTCCATTGCTTTACACAAATATTATAATATTTATTGACTGTTTAAAATATAATAAATAACAAGACCCCAACAATTTTAGTTTTATAGCAGACATTTGTTAATTTAGAGAAAACAAAAGGTTTCTCCTTAAAACATTTTTAATACAATTAATCTGGTTAAATAACGCCTAAAGAAAAATCTAGACAATCAGGTTGCAGGAAGTTTAAACTCCACAAGGAGCGAGACGCTATTATACAAATTTACAAATATTTTAAAACCATATTAACTCTCTAACCAAGATAAAAAAATGGTACGACACAATCACACAAACTTTCCCAGATTGTGCTATGTGTCTTCGAAAAAATTATTCAAAAATAGCCATTGAGTAAATTATCAATAGTACAGTATGTTTTCTTCATAAAACAAACACATCATCTTGTTAATCGCAATAATCACTCTTTTTATATAGAAACATTAATATTATCATCACCGCGTCTTACTACCCATTTGGGTTGTACGCACTTACGCTAATGTGTAATGGTAGCGTGATTGTGAGATGAAATGGAGGACCTACAGTTTAACGTGGAGTCCGAGCCACGGTGGAGGCCTGGCATTCCCCACATTCACAAGATGTCCTGTCAGAGGTGAAGGATGGGTTTGGTAATCATATAAATATGTTCCTGGACCGGGGACTGAACACCGGACCCCAACACAGAAGTCTGATAACTTACCCTTAGACCATCAAGTCACCGATATATAGAAATGTTAAACAAAGTTGTTTAAATATTTCAGCAATATTAAAATTTTCAAAAATAAACTATTTATAAGCTATCTTAAAATTATTTATTATTTGTAAAAATGAAAACGTATTATTTTATCATTAAAAACTATTCACAGATAACCACTATGAATTTAATCTTGAAAGTTTTTTTTTAATAATAATGATTGGTTGTCTGTAAACTACCCTTAAATTAATTTATTTTATAAAAATAAATATATATTATTTTTTATATTTAAATATCCCACGATACCAATTTTTATCCAAATCATTAGAGAGAGCTACTTTCAAAAGATTAAAATTTTACAAAAATCAGCAATTTGTTAGACAATACTAAATGATTTTAAAATATCTACACAACGCTTTGTAATACAAACCTCTAACTGATACCCATTTTAAACGAAATCTAACCAGTATTTTTAAATATTTAAATTTAAAAATTAATCATCAGTAAAACACCCATATCCAAATTCTCCCCTAAAAACAACTATACAGCTTTATTTGTCATGTTAGTGTCAAACAATCCTCAGATATACATTAAAAGCAAAATCGTGTTAGCAATTTTCAAAATAGTTCAAATGTTCAAAAAAATCTCATCAGTAAACGATGGTTTATAGAATGTATACCTAAAATAAAGTGTACAGGGCGATTTGTCATGTCGATCACTCCCATACACCTGTTTGGAACCAACTCGATATGGTCATTGTTAAAATATTTCAAGTATTTGGGAAAAATCAATTATCATTTAGTAACCCATTAATGAATTTTCACCCCCAAAACAAGAATACATTGTTATTTTTCCTGTCAAACAATCTGGAGATACCCATTTGAAACCAAATAATTGTTATCGCCATGTTTCAAATATTTAAAGATTTTGAAAAATCAGTCATGAGTAAATTACCAATAAATGAGATTTTATTCCAAAAACAAGTACACGCTGTTATTTTTCATGTAAAACATTCCATGAATACCCATTTGGAACCAAATCGTTAAAGCCATTTGTAAAATATTTAAAAGTTTTGAAATATCAATAATCAGTAAGCTACACTTCTAGGAATTTTCGCCCAAACTATATTTAAGGTCAAATCTTAATTATGCATTTCAAATAAAATCGTTAGAACCATTTTCGAAAAATTTTTAATTCAAAAAGCTACTCTTAATTGAAGGGCTACGGTAAAACATAATAATTTCGTGGTATTGCTCTATACAATCTAACTATAAAGTTTTAACAAAATCCTTTAATCCGTTTCGGATCAATGGCCTGAGAGAGAGAGAGAGAGAGAGAGAGATAGACATACGGTGACTGACAATTGTAAAAACTACTTTTTTGGGGTTCATAATCTCATAAAACGTAAAAAATTCGTCATAATCTTGAGATCAATTTTTTTCATGATCACAACTCTTTCTCTTGATTTAAGAAAGTAAATATTAATGCAACAAAACTTTCTTATTTATTTTTCTTTCAAAACTACCTTGATATTGTGATTCGTTTTCTTAAATTTCATCTTTATAACCGTCTGGGCTATAACTTACGTAATTTAATCAAATGAATTTCCTGAGTACTTGGTCTAAATGTCAATCTCATTTAGGCTCGAGCCCCATTTGGGTGTTCCGAAATTTCTCATGCAAATATGACAACACTTACTTTAAAATTCGATATTCCTCATCCTCCTTACTATATTGGCGTAATTAATGCATGCGTATAACCCAAAAGGCACAAACAAGTATGCAGCTAAAACAATTAACCTAATATACTATGAAGAAAGATAGGCCTACATAGAAAGTGTACTCCTAGTTGTGTTAAGGGAGTATTAAACAATAATTTTAATTTTATAAATAAAACATTCATAGGTAGCCTACTATTGCTCTGGATTTAAACCTAAACTACTCATCACCAGAAAAACAGAGTAGATGATTCCAACGTTTAGCACACGTGCCCACATATATTTTTTCTGAAAGCTTTAATTGACAACTGGGACTCCCTCAGCGTCAAAGAAGACGCTTCCGATCTCGGCAATAGTTTTATTTTGGAAATGTGAGTGATGCTCAGTCGTGACCTGCTTAAAATATCCTGACCTGTTTGTTTCTTTGTAGGACTCTGGGACCAACAACACATCACTCAGGTACAACTCATAGTAATCTGACCTGCCTGTCAATCAATATTCTACCTGTAATTCTTCTAACTATTCACTTCACTTTGTATCGTCAGATTCATCCGTTACTGCTCTGGTTGATTAAATAGTTACGTAACAATATCGGGGCCTTATCTTTTCCATCTTATAAACAAGAGCTTGAAACCTCGTCGTTCATTGATATATTACTAAGAATCAAGAATAAATACGAGAGAAATAGACCCACATCGGTGGTCATGCAGACTAATCGTAAATGTTGTCTAGTAATGTTTGCTGGTTACGAAGAAGTTGTGGTTCGAATTCCTGCCGGGTGTTTTGATTGGAAATTTTCCTAAATTATTATTAACTTTCTCTCCCTTACTTTTAAATTCTACCTTCACTATTGTTATCCCACGCAGTGTCACAAAAGTATTTATCTATAAAAGTCAAGAATGCTCCACATTCTACTATACGCGCGAGATATTTGCAGATATACGTTGGTGGGATGGAGTTGAGAAAGGAAAGGTTTATAGGAAGTATATTTGCATTTGCGAAGAGGGAGAATGGAACATTAATATAGTCTGCCTGTGTGTGTCCTGCCGGGATTTGAACCCAATCTCGTCACCGGACAGCTATACCAACCAAGACTGACAATTTAATTCTTCGTTGATGTAAATATGTAGTTAAACGTACTATCGAACCACGTGTCTAAACCTGGTCCTCGATTATCTAATAGCCGGAAATGTATTTATTTTAAGAGTATCGAGAGTTTACTACCACAAGGTTAGTTTGAAGTCCTTACTTAGAGGCCAAACGCTTCCATATAAAATAATGGCATTCACTCTTCATGTGAAAAGTCTAGTAACATAGGTTGGAGGGGGTAGAGTGTGAATAATTGACAACTTGGTGTTACATGGGAGGGTAAACAAATTTAAGAAAAAATGTATGTAAATAATGGATGATATCTTAGCCTTCCGGAGAGGTAGGCGCACTTATCCCTTCGGCTGGTTATTGCCACCCGCCCGTTCCATTTGTGGAAAAGCCAAATCATGTAGGTACTGACAAAGCAAATTCAATGGGGTTGACCAGTTGCTTTCTGCACTGAATGTCTATGTGCAACTGAAACGTGCCTACAAATGTTGCCGAAAAGACATCTCATATCGTTCATTTCAGGGACAGTTTATGTTTCTCAATTCATATAGGACAGATGGATTTATTACCTCACCTAGGGAAGTTTTTATACAGAACATTATCGCTTGCTATACATCCGTCAGTCTTGATGGGTTTAAACTTGCACACTTTGGGACACCTATTTGCAATGTCAAAGTCAAAGTCTCAAAATGTTCGAAACTAATGATTTATGGTGCCTAAATAATTGAATAACCATTCAGGGGTGTGTTTAATGCAATAGCTTTTGTTTTGTTTTTATGGATCAGAATTGGGGAATTAGTATTAAGATAGTTTTATCCACTTAGATGGTAATAAATGTATAGTTCGATTACTCTAAAAATATTTCACGTCTGGGCTACACCATTCTTAGCCCAGTAGTGTAAAGATTAGCCAGTACTAACTTACCGTTGCCTGAAGGACTCGCGAATGTACTAATCGCACATCCTTCCGTGGAAGCCCTTTCCATGTCTCGCTAAATTGAGGTGATGGTGATAATGAATATGAGGGTATGGAACTTGTGGACACATTTAAACCTAACTTTAACCTAATAAACCAAGCCCTGGTGACTGTTGGTGCAGTTCCCTTTTCAAGAAAAATACTCAAGGTACCAGCCGGGAATCGAGCCTGGGACCCCTAGACTCGTGTCCAGGTGCACTGATCACTAAACCATGAGACCGGGAGATCGATTACTTATATAACATATGTTAAGGTGTCTGTTAAAACAAAATCTTATAAGCAACATGCATGTAGGTATATTTAAAATAATTATTAAATGAGTTTTTAATACAAATATTTATACACACACCACAATCATCTCAATACCCTGTAAAATAAACGTTGTTGTAAACTTATAAAACGGATATAAGTTAAGGTTTATTGTAAATCGATAAGAACAATTCCAAACTAACCAATATGATAATTTAGATTCTATTAGTCATCTGTTTGCTAAATTGAAGAGATGTTCGAATGAATAATAGGTTTGTTCTAATTAAAGAGTTTTTTTACAAGAAATATAATATGTTTTTTAAGCTTCTATTGGGTAAGAAATACATTTAAAAAGAATTATATCCAACAAGTTTTGCCAAAACCTATCCAATGCTCAAGCAGGTTTTAAAAGTATGAAAGATTTATCATGTCCCCCAACTACAATAGTGCACGTAGAACCACAATCGAGTATTGGAATATTTTTATATCCACCAGCACCAACACCCCCTGCCTTTAGAAAACAATTAAAACATTTACACTCAACAATAACGTCACAAGAAAGTGAACTAGTGCTAAAAAAAACCCCACTAGCTCTCCACTTTTATTGGCTCAAATATGCGCACTGTGATTGGCGGAGTGGTTGCGAACTATGAAGATAGAGAGATGTGAGAAAGAGAGACATAGTAAGGAAGAACAACTGCCCCTACTGGACCAACACACACAGCAGCTGCAGACCCGAGGAATCAGGGTAGACGAGATGAGAGAAGAGAGGGAAAGAAAAAGAGAGAGGTGCTGCCGTCTCGCATGAAGAGCCTGCATCACTACACCGCGACCACTAGGGTCTCTCGCTCCCAAGGGCAACTCTTTACCTCAACTTCAGTCTTAAACTTGCTCTTCAGCGCTGTGCATCGTCTGCTGTTAGCTCTTCAGGCGCACAGAGCGACTAATTCTCGTCCGTTCGTAACACCACATACAGCTCGCTCTTAGTCTAGGTATCTTCTTTCTCTCTCTTTCGTCATCGCAGCCGACATCATTATTGGCTTTATATTTACATTCTTCACATAACACTCAAACATTATTTTTTTTAGCTAGCGCGGCCTCGACTGTGACAGTGGTTTCAAAAAATTTCATGCATTTTCTTAATTCGGTGTGTTATCCGAATCGTGAATTGTAAAATAAAAACTTGATTTTTTAAAATGAAAGTTTATGTTGCATTTAAGGGACTGCTATGGATTGAAGACCCATAATCTAAAATGAAATTCTAAAAATTAAATTTGGACAGCAGACATTAAAATATGGAGTGCCGAGAGGTGATGATCACGTTTTAGATATTTGCGGGTGGTTTTCGTCTTATTGTAAAATTGCTAGCTTACAGCGAGTGCTTCAAATAGCTATCAGAAAAAGTAATAGGCCTAAACAATTTTTTTTAAGTAATTCAATAAGTAAGCCTAAAGTTGAACCTTTTTTTTATAGAAATGTGGTTAAATAGACAAGCCGTGCAGGTAAAAACAACCACATCTAAAGTTGTCTAGGAAATATACATAGGAATAAGATTACAATGAATTATAATATTTTACTTCATACTGAGATTTATATTATTGTTGCTGTGCTCTTAATAGTATATTAATAATAGGGTGTTTTAAGTACAATTATTTTATAAATACATATGTTTAACTTAAATTTTAGACACCACTAAGGCCTAAAATAATAAATTATAGATAGTATTCAAAAAGTTTAATGCAATTACAAAATATTATGTCCAAGTAATTAAAATGAGTATAGTAAGTGCTTTAATCTCACCAACGATAGCTTACTAAATCTACTATGTATAAATATATATATAAATACATATGTATATACTTCTATATTTAATATATCTATTTAGGTTATAAAAATATAAAAATAATCATAAGCAAAAAATAGAAAATTTGAATTAATATTGAAAGATAATGCATTATAAAATATTATTTTAACTATTTAAACCCCAGCACAGTATATTATTTCATATATTCCAAAGCTAACAACTAAAATAAATCATCTAACTTAAATGATACAATGATATAAAATAATAAAACTAAATTATAACGTTAGGGTTGCATACTATAAAGAAACATTCTAAATAAATTTGTTTTAAATTGATTAAAACTACATTTTATGGTGATACGGCTAAATACAATTTTAATTAAACCCCAAGGCACAGAAAATAAACTTTTTAACGTTAGAAGTGCTTACAAACCAGCTTAGTCACGATTCTTATATATTATTTTCAAATCATTATTCACACGTCTGGAAATTAATGTTATTTCTCTGATTATAACACGCTAAGAGATACAAATAGAAGATGCATTTTTTCAAGATCTTTCAAATGACGAGTGCAAGATAAAGCTTTTAATAAGTATATAACAAATCATCTAGTGATCTACAACTGTTGGAAAACTGGAGACACAATGTGAGTAATTCAACATAATAATAAATAGATCATGAACAATTATATTAATATTACTTAAAATTTATGCTTCAATATAGTGTTTAAATTATGTTAATTTGTAACTAGACATTAATATTATATTATGCTGTCTGTCTTGTTAAAATAGATCCTCCTTTATTGATAAAAAATTAATTTAGCATTAAAAGATTAAAACTAACAAACTTTTTTGTTGGATATAAAAAATATGGATTACTAATTTTGCTATCATTAAAATAAGATTTAATTTTAATTTTTCCACTATTTTTCTACCAATCACATAAAACAACATATCTCTGTGTTTCGTCTATAAAATAACTCTCTTAAGTGAAACCGTCAACGTCTATTTAGATTATTTTGTCTGCATCTTAAAAGTGAGCACTTCCCGTGCGTTAAAGTTTCCAAAACTCTTCATTTTTAAATTGATACACACTGGTGGCTCATGATTTCTTAATACAATATTACTTCGACTATAATGCTTATTACAGTGATTATATGTATGTAAAATACCTCAATACGTTCAAATTCATAGATCTCCTCTAAATATTCTGATTTTGTAATGTTTTTGTTTTATAAACTAGCCAAATTAATAGGGGAAGGCATTTTTTTGAAAGAGCATTCAATATTATATCTAGGTGTTTACGAATTCTCAAATGATATGTTCGGTTTAGGTAACTAACAATCTTTATGTACAAAAAGCAAAAATTGTGCAATAAACTAAAGTAGGATCTTGGTTGGAAAAAACATTCGAGAAAATACAATTTCTTTTACATTAACAGGTCAGCAATGATGAAATTGTAATATATTTTTAGTTCTTTTTAATAAGTAGGCCTAATATTATCAATTAAAATTGACAGCTGCCTACGATATGGCTTGAAAGTATATCAGCTATATTGCCTAGCTGTCATATATGGACCTTAATATTAAAATGGGACTGTAACTAAAGAAAGTTGTAAACAATTCCGCTAAAATATCTTGATATCTCCAACGTGTATATTAAGTTAGTATATAAACACACTATTAGTTAAATGGTTTATGGTTTTCCCATCTCCTATTTAAGCTAATAAGGGTGCAATTCCTACAGATTAACTTATTCATCGCTTCTTTATAAATTAATCCGTCAATATTCACTATTTAAAATATATTAATCTAAGAAATTAACCTTACAATATAAAATTAAAACGGCTTAGTTTCGCAGTCTACACGGGCGTTCAAGTCTCCACTGAGCTGGCTTGTCAGCTAGTGTTGGTAAGATAGAAGGTCATTCATTGCTGCTGTCGATTGAAGATAAAGAGTTGCCTGACCTCAATCCTAGCCTTTTTTACATCATTTAGATACGAAATTGTGCATTGTATTGCTTCCGTGTACTTTAGATTAATATCAAATAGTTAGATCAACCATGGCCAACAATGGGTAACCTAAATTTATGGTCGTATCATCATCTACTTTGAAGAGACTGACACATTGTGATAGAAAATTAAGTTAAACTGATACATATAGATACATATATGGTCTCCAACAACTTGGTATACTATCTTAAAATTATTAAGCTTGATTTGAGATACTATTTAACCACAGCACGTCCAACATATTAAGAAAAAAAAATATTTGTTCAAGTGTGTGAAAGAAACTTACAAAACTAAACACATTTATTTAGGACGCAGAATATTTATAAATTCTAGAATGTGAAGATTTTGCGATTAGGTTTAGATCTTTTTCATATTGGGAAAAAGTTATCTTTAATAAAGGTCCGTTTGTAGTGGTTATCAATGAGAAAATATCTGTGGCCTACTTTAATAATATGATATTTTATAATTACCTATGTTTTGTCGAAATCTTACACGTTCACCACAAAAGTATAATTATTTAGATAGTCTCATAATTTCACAAGAGAGTGCTTACTATTCCGGAAAATCGTATATATAATAAACAAGTGACATAATACATTGATAAGAGGAAACATTACAATTTGACTAATTTATTGAATTTTATGATTTAAATAAATATATAGGCTGATATTATTTCATGGACCTGGCAAATTATTTCTATCTCCATGTGATATCATAAGTTACATTCCTAATCAACATCTTGAAGAAATATTTTAAAATGATATTATATATCAATGCAAGCGTAATATATCTATGAAATAAATTTAATTATATTAGGTTACACATTGACCTCATGGCAATTGAACTCAAATCTAGGTTCATCTAGTTAAATTTTATACACATATTTAACTAATACTTCTAAGTGGAATCCACCTCTACCAAGTAGGAGCCTCAATATATTTTCTATGTAATATTTTGACGAAATTAAATAAATAACTAGGATTTTTGGTTATATACTTTAAATCAAGAATATTAAGAGCATGGATATCTATTATAGAGTATAATTATTGAAAAGCTATCATTATGTGTTGACTGACTCAATCATTTATTGATTTTATAAGGTAATTTCATGTGTTTAGAATGGAGGACAAGTACTTAAATTAAACCCCTAATAACATGGATTTTAAATATACTTTTGTACGATTCAAAAGCGTTTTCGTTAATGAGTAAAAATGCAGCTTTCAAAAATGTTTGTTCCATAGGGAGTTTTGCGCATATTATAAAGCCTTGTATTTAGAAAACAAAATATCTTGTCCAAAGCAAGGGACTTAATTATCTCTATTAATATTTTAAGAAGAACTCTTTCGAAACAAAACTTTTAAAATACCATTGTGTTGGGTTTTGAACCAAGTCTTACTACCAATCAGGGATATTCACATGTAGTTACACAAATGGTGTAGGGATGAGAAAGGCATAATTTAGAGGAAATGTTCCACACTTGTGTGGAGGAAGAGTGTGAAATAATATTGTACTAACCATACCCAGGAAACCCATCCTGGATTTGAATCCTTATATTAACATCACAATACGAGATTGACACTTAGTCCGCGTATCCACCAATATGGTTTTATCATTAAAATAAGCATAAAAAAAGCCTTGTACACTAATTAACATATATTTTAAACTCATTTTACATTATTTATTATTTGTTGTGGTTTACCTACCCAGATTTCAAGTAATTATTTTGCTTGTATTGGTAATCACATGGTCTTGGGCGTCAGTATCACACTATACTGAATTATTGGTGACGGGTGGTTCTAGATTCAAGTCTTGCCTACCGGTGCTTGGGATGCTTTTATAAAGCTATTTATCGGCATGGTTTCCCCCTACCCTTTTCGACAATGTACGTGCACATCCTTTTTAAGCGCCCCGATACATATTTAGTCTTCAGATAAAAACTTCACTAACATTTGTATTGAATGCATTACATAAGATAACGTAAAACCTAATTAGCTTGAGAATATTAAATATTCATATACATAACATATTTTTTGTAGATACAGCTTGTACCAAGAGATAGTTTACTTTTGCATATAAACGCTACTAACTATAATTAAAGAAACATATATCACAGCCCTGGACAACATAGGTGTAAATAGCCTTAAATTAATGAGCTTTAAAATATAAATTTCAATTTTCCTTATTCTAGTGCTGGCCAACAATCACAAAATCTTTAACAGGTCAGTAGTGAAAACTAAAGAACAAGTACCTTAAATAAAAACATAATCACATAAGAAAATAAACTAAAGAATCATAGTTAAGTAGTTTTACATGCCAATAAATAGTTACTAAGAAATAAGAATAATATTAACAATAAATACATGTATAAAGCGAGGTAGGGAAAATTAATTAGCATTGATATTATTTATAAAATAAAAAATAAAAAGAGTAAGCAGATAAATGCACGTATATTATGTGTTAGAGGTAGAAAATGTAATGAGCATATTAGTAATAGGGAAGTTCCTTAAATAACTCACCGAATCTAGCTTTTATTTTGCGGAAAAATTTGAATTCGACAAACCTAGAATTAGCGCTATGAATACAGTGGTCAATATTGTTGACCTTCAAAGATATATTGAGAGAAAACAATTTTTGATTACGAAAGGCCAAAATAAGTTATTGAAAATATTAAAAACAAAGATGACATCACAATAAAATTTAAGTGACAAAGGTGTCTAATTCCGTCATATTCATAACAAAGTATTTAGCAGCAACAAATTTGGGTTGAACATAATAATAATAATAATAATAATAATAACCTTGTACAAACAATTTTTAAACGATGGTAGATCCCCACGGTTACATTTCAAGTAAGCTTTTCCCATTCATTTGGTTGGATCTACATGACTGCAATAAAACTTACTCTTTTACACTTGTATATCGTTTATAAAAATATTAAGAGCAACAAATATATCAATATATTCCTATTTTTTTTAACTTATATCGTTCAATCTCTGTTAAAAGCGTTGAGAAGCTTGAACATTTTAAAATACCTGTATTGGTATTTTTTGAAACAGGCTTGAGATAGTTAAATTCAACGAAAAATACTTTGGGATTATTTTAATACTAATTTATTAACATACAATTTCAAAGCCAATAAGTATTTTTAGTTGATTTTAATGAATACGTAGTTATTTGTAAAAATGTATACGTATTTTAATTTTTCTTGTGTCCAAAATAATGGACTAGTTTGAATTGCGTCTGCCTGGAAAGCTAAAAGAATTAAGTTTTATTTTATCAAATGGTTGAAAAACATATCATTGACCCATTCACCGTGATAAATTAGCAGCCAATAGAGCCTGGTGTTGTGTCTGTTCTAGAATTAATCTCGTGTGTAAGTCACGTGATGCTATAGTATATTGTTTCATAAAGTCAACATTAAGTACCCCTCGGGGAAAATATGTGTTCGTTTTGAAATCAGCTCTCACCCTGATGGTTGGAATTAGGTTTAATCCTTATCTTGATGTACTAGGGTCGGTTCTCAATGTGACATTAAACTGAATTTTGTTTCCACATCTTCTCTCCACTTTTCTATTGAATTTACTTAAACCTATTCCTCATACACTCTTCTTATGTTTATGTAATTTGTGAATAACTCTAAAGGTGCAGTAAAGTAGCCCTTGAAACATAAGAAAAGTAGGGCTGTGTGGTTTCAGGACCCACCCCATACGACTCTAGTTGTGAAGGTCACTGCATCTTATAGCAGTCAGGAAGGACAACGCAACTTTAACAGTCAACATAAGATACATGGGTTCGATATGAACACTGAATGTGGACAGCGTCTGTAAGGCCCTTGTCCCTGATGAGTGCACGTCTAAAACCTATTTTGTGGGATTAAAGGCGTGACGTGGCTTCACAATCGACCAAAGTATCCTTCCGCGCCAACAAGAACATATGGCTCACGGAAACCGTAGATGGCGATAGTTACCGGACAGGTCTTGCGGGAAAAATCATACGTTTGGAAATATCAGTTTTTTCGAGAATGATAGAAGGGGTGTTGAAAATATTAACATAAGCATTTCAAACGTGTATCGAGGTTTATTAATTGTTAAATTTTCTTATTTTTGCTATGAAGCTGGCAGTTTTCTATTGAAAATTTATAATGTTATGGACATTTGTTCATTGTTAAAATTATAGATGAAGTGTGTGTATATAAAAAGTTTAACTTAATCAACATGCTTCTATTCTTGAACAAACCGTTTCCGAAAAAAAAATTCTAAACAAAAAAAATTCTTGAAGATAACCATTTGTTTCCACGGCTCTGCATTTCCACGCCAAATGAAAAGGGCCAATCACCATACAGTAATACTTATAAGGTGTGAAGGGGCAAAATGTATTTCACCTGTAGAGAGCGGGTCTACGATTTAATTATATAGCTTTTTAACTATTTTGATAAGCCCATTTTCGATGGTTTAAGAACGGGGAAAAGTCTAAACCGATTTTGACAAAGAAATACTCATTTTAAACATTAGGGGTTCAGAATGATGACAAACATAGTTGCTTGGTAAAAACCTGAATTTTCTATCAAATGTCCAACTCTATGTTGTGGTCGCACTGTCTCGTCTGTACATTCCTTCTTTATATACATCATCATGGAAACCGTGATTTGTGTATGGTTATATAAGGGTGGTTAAAATCTGTATCGTTACTTGAAAACAATAATACCTCAATTGTTACTTCAGTATAATGGACTTATATCGAAGAG
The DNA here is from genome assembly GCA_902151425.1 of Timema shepardi. Lineage (NCBI taxonomy): Eukaryota > Metazoa > Arthropoda > Insecta > Phasmatodea > Timematidae > Timema > Timema shepardi. Next base: position 192,263 of record CABFVX010000028.1, read on the forward strand.
CTGGGAAAGGGGGTGATTAAATCTGTTTTTATCGTAGTTTAAAGGGGGAAAATATACGTTTTATTATAACTAAACGACCACAGCACAATATTTATGAAAAGTGGTTATTATTTTACAAGTAAAACTTTGATTAGACGGTCAAATGAAGCCTCATTAATTATAACTTTGACAAATAAAATATTTTCAATAAGCCTACATTTTAGCACGAATATATGCAGCCATTGAAATGTCGGGCATTATATTAAATACAATTAAAACAAAACTTTTCTACAATCCTGTTAAAAACAATGAAATGTAGGGTTATTTTTACGTGACATGATAACACAAATTGAAAAGTATTTATCTGAAATATATATGTACAGTAAAATTTCTGTATTACTCATAAATAGAAAATTTGAGCTTAGTAAAGGCATAGATTTAAAGATTATAAAATTGATATGTTTTGGTTCTTGTGAGCCATGCATTATATACTTCTTCATTATTTACTGGAAAGTGATATAAAATAAACATCTACCTGCAGTTATTTAGAGCAGTGGTGTCCAAACCTTTTTGACTATGCACCCCTATACAATGTAAATAAATAACACTCACCCCCAATATAAGGATTATGAATTTTTACATTTATAAATTACTCATATCTATATAGCGATGTGCACTAATCTAAAAATATTTAATTATGCACAAAAATAAATCTATAGCATATAAACTTGGTTAATAAGTTAATGCATTTACGATTTTAATACATGGTTTCAGATTTTATAAAACGCGATAGTGGTTTCTTAATGTGGGGCTTTAGGGAACGTGATAAAAGTCCAGAGTTTTTGCAGTTTTTCTAGCAAAATAATTTTTTGACAATATAAATAAAATGTTACTTTAATACAAACCTAGAGTTTAATTTTCTACACATGGTGAAATAAGCCATTCTTATTTGCAATTGTATTTTATGAGCGTGACGACATTAGATAACATATTTCTAAATTAAGAGAAGAAGTTGTCAACAATTTCCATGACATCCTTTTCAGATTTCAAAGAAATGTTGAGGTCACCATGTAAAGAAAATTAAACTCTTTATTTGTAATGAAGCAGCATTTGAACTATTTGTTCGAAAAATATTTAATATAAAAACTGCAAAAAAATCTTACCTTTACTCGCTGCCCAAACATCCCCAAATTAAAGGGTATTTTGATGTATTATTGTGCCAGAATCACAAAATGAATTAATTATCTCTGGTCTTGACTACAAACCTTGTGATTTTGGCAAGCTAGGAATTCTTCTCGATTGATTTTTCCATTTATAATGAGATTAAATAAATGTTATCAAGCCTTACGCACGCAAAACGAGTGTCAATAAAGCGTATGTTGAACTAATATAAGTAAAGCATAATTTATGTTCTTTTACTCCCATATACAATAAAACTAGATGCATCATAAGCTCTTTGAAGCACGATACTTTATATCACTCCAGGAATAGAGAGAATAGACAAGAGAGAATTGTGTTCAATAAATCGAGGTCATTACTGATACAGAGTTAAGGAATTGAGTTAATATTCAATCCATTTTATTAAGACTATCTAGTAAGTGTTTTTAAAGGTTTTATGGCCTCGTTTATTCTTTGGCGTCTATAGTTCTCTCAGCCTGCGCCGGTGGGCACAATAACTTAGGCGTCAGTCCTTGTCTGGTTTGCGGGTGCCAGGGAGGTCTCTGCCAGATGTGCTAATGATTTTATCCCCCTCCTGTATGGTTTTGAACTTTTTACTCACGGTAATGTGACCACACTTTCTTTAGCTAATACTTTTACTCTTCACCACTCTATTGACGTAAACGTGCGGATAGCCCGGACGTGATGTAAAATATAAAATATTATCTAGCAACGTAGTAAGTGTTGTACCGTACATTTTCCCAGAATCAACAAATAAAATTTTTATATCCTCATCATATAAATCATTTAACACAATACATAATTATTTCTGATTGCTGCCTTTAAAAAACTTAATCTAAAAGATTACCTTAATTTTATATAGGGATACTACATTCTTATAGTTTGAACATATCTCACTCCCAGTCTGGAAATAACAATATTTAGCTACATTAATGAGATCATGATGACTATTGAATAAGGAGTAGCTCTGCGTATAATCTGGAGAAATAGAAAAATGTGATATTAGGAAGCTAAAATAATGACTGGCAGGATTATGTTAGGAAGAATGGTTTAGAAGATACAATCACATTTTTTGTTGTGAACATTAATAAAAATTTGTATTGCCACATCTTACTACTTTTTCAGATAATAGGAATGTAGGATAATTACTCTAATAGGGTACGGTCTCGTAAGGATCATGTAAAAAGCATTTTAGAGATAGTCTACCCGCATTTACGTGGGAAAATGTTGTGGAACCATTTAAGAAAAACCACCCTCATTAGACACTATCAGTATTCAAACCCCGATCTCCCCATCATCATCAACATCATCAGGCGAGTCTATCACGAGAGTTACGCGTACAGTCACTAAGGCGGGTATTAATTATTTAATCACATATCAAACGTGACGAGGGCATATGATTCCATATATCACATGATTTGACGTATAAACATATAAAACATATTTTTTACTGGTTTTTGTAGCTGTCAGAAGTTGTTCTTTATATCAGATTCCTTCTATAGCTCTATAGGAATGATGCTCGCATTTGCTTGATAGGAGTATGAAAAAACATTTAGTAATAAAATACCCTTATTAGAAAAACAAGACGGAGTTTAATACCAGAAATCCCCAACATCAGCAAACTAGACTAAATGAGCTTTACGTTTAGAACGTGTACTCAACCGTCAGGGTTACCTAGGAAATAATACATTCAAGAAACCAATAACCAATATTATTCATGTCTAGTTATTAAATAATGTGCGTTTGATAATTGATATAAGCACTCGCTTGCAATAATATTTTTAATTAGTGAGAGGATTAAGTGACAACGACTTCGACCAATGAAGTTTGAACTCGACTGAATAGATTGTGTTTGATTAATTTTTTACACTGGGGCTAATAAATCCTCTCTAATGCTAGTGAAACTTCTTAAAATGCATCTTCCTCCTGTAACATGATTTTAAATCATTAAAGCTCATTGCTAATGAGTAAGCGAATGGAATATTATTTATATTGATTATTTATATACTATGTTAATATTTTGTTGATTATTATTTTAATTTCGAAAAGACCAAAATAGTTTATGTACCCCTCGGGTTAAACGGAGCTTAAGTTTACCCTTAATTCTAATTTTAGCTATTGTATAAAAGTGATGAATAAAAGAGACAATAAAATTTCAATGTTATTTCTAGAAACCTTAAGGATTCTCGCATTTATCAACGCTGACAGATCAGGAGCTTGTCCTTCTTTTTGGCAGTAGCTATAGCCTTGACAGATCCCGGTACTATGTCTCTTGTTTAGAGGTCATTCATAGTCTTTTTTGCTAGACTTTCAGGGCTACCTCTGTTACGTCTATCACCTTTCAAGCAATATCGGTTCGATGAAGTTTAACATAATTTTCAAAACTAGGAAAGTGGTTCTTTAGCACTGCTTTAATTACTCGTTCGGGTTATACGCCTATATTTTTTTATTAGTTAGCACCGCGTCTTACTACCCGTTCGGGTTATACGCTCTGAGTAATATTACTCTAGTGAATTAGGAATTGGGAAGGATTAATTAGAGGAAGTGAACCCGCATTTGCGTGGAGGGGGAGTGGAAATCCATTTAGGGAAACCCACCCCCAGTTCACCCGACCGAGATTCGAACCTCGATCTCCCCGTCCTCAGCGGTTGAGCTCAACACGACTAGTGCGTTAGCTAACTACGTCACTGAGGCGGATATATATGCCTATGTATTAATTATACTAATGGGCTAAGGATTAAGAAGATTTAACTAAGAGGAAATGCATATGAATTTGCGTGGAGGGAGAGTGAAAAACTATTTTAAAAATCTACCCTCAGTGCACTCGACCGGGATCGATCCCCAAGCTCCCCATCTTCGGCGGTCTAGTCCAACACGAGAGTCACGCGTTAGAGCACGTGGCCACCGAAGTGAGTTGTGAAAATGGTTTTATTTGGTTCACGTTTTACTACTCATTGATACTATCAACGCACTTACTCTACTAACGTAAGGATTAAACAAATAAAATTCAGAGGAAATCTACCCTCAACTACGAAGGACGATAGTGTAAAACAATTTACGAAAAGAAAATTTAAACATATAGTTTTTAGCACTGCGTCTTATTACTCATTTGGGTTATACGTTTATGTAATAAATATGCTAATGGGTTAAGAACCAGTAAAGTTTAATTTAGAGGAAGTGTACACACATTTGCGTGGATAAAGAGTAGGAAAACATTTAGGGGAAAACACCCTCATTAAACCTGACTGGGATTGAACAACGTTCTTCCTGACATTGGTAGTCCTAGATTATCGTTAGAGTAGAATGAGATACACAACCTGGCTACCAAACCGGGTAAATTCAATGCACCCATTCGGGAGACGAAACTCTTCACAATTATTCAACTGCACCAGACGAGGTCAATGCTTTAATATGTGTCCCCGCCGATGCTGGTAAGACAGTGTTAATTTATTCCAAAACATATTTTTATTCATAAGAACATGCAATTTATTATGCAGAAATGCACATTGTAGAAGTGAAGAATAACCAGTTATTCTAGTACTTCTTTACTGGAAAATTAGATAGGATAGACATATTTTTATAAAGCGTATTATAGCCACGTCAAAACTCGGTTTAATTTGTTTAGTAAGCTTATTACCATCAACTAATATTAAATGGTTAATAAAACTCAGGGGTACGTCGCGCACACTCTTAGGTCCTTATGAATCTATGAATAAGAAAGCAGAAACAACAAAGGCATGCCATGGCATATAAACCATTTATTAATTTACTGGCTTAAAAATGTGTTAATATTATATAACTTTACTATATTGAGCTTATTTCATGTTTTGTTTTTTTCATTAAAGTTACCTCTACATTGATTTAGTGGTATTCATATCTATCATTCTCAGTATTCATTTTGATAACCTAACACTTATACATGTAATAATAATAATTTACATATCTGGTGGGTATTGGACAAGAATCTAGCTGTAAGTGACGTACTATAGCAATAGTAATTTATGATCTATCATTAAAGCAATGTACTTGGGCAAACCGTGCATTTAATTCTCAGCCTTAATAATTGTGATATATACCAGTTGACACTTGACATTTATTTAGCTTTTAGCGTGTTAGCGTTGCCTGGGGATGGAATTCAATTTCTGGATTACGTTATAACATACTTTATTTAATGTCAACCCTTTTTTTTCTGAATCAGAGATAAGTTATGTGCAATAAAACTGTAGTAAAAGGAAACATATTCTGATTCAATATTCAATATTAATGTTAAGTGAAAAATTTTAATGGGAGATAAGTTTTTATCTGCTTTGGTGGCCACGTGGCCTAACGCGATACTCTCACAGTAGACTAGACTGTCGATGACGAGGATTTCAAAGTTCGATTTCTGGTCGGGTGTACTGAGAGTGGTTTTCCTGAAGTGGTTTTCCACTTCTTCTCCACATAAATGTTGGTATACTTCATCAAAATATAGCCTTCATCATCCTTAAAATGCCTATCGTAATTGGTACACAAGTTTATAGCCCGGACGGATAGTAAGACGCGTTGCTAAAAATAAAGTAAAGTTAATTTTATAGCTGGGATGAATCGTCGTTTGTAATTTAGTTTTAATTGGCTCAAAATGATGTGCAGATTGACAAAGGTATCAGTCTCATCTGGTTGTTTCTGACGCTGATGGAGAACTCAGAGTTTGAATGCCTTTCTTGGAATATTTGTAAAGAGTTAAATAATTTAAACAATAATTTGTTTAATTTAAATAAAATACCAATAATAGGTTTTCTAGCAAAATATTCTGTTTCACTATTAAATTTGCATTTAAAATATTTTATTGTAATATTTCAATGCCATTTCATAAACAATAATATTTTTATAGCTATGTGCATTATATTTTTTTAAATTAATTTTAAAATAATTTATGATAAAATTAAATAGGAAAATGAAGCTCATCTTCTAAGGTGCAGCCATAGTACATTTTATATTATATTATGATGAAATATACAATTATATTGTTTGAAATATAAATTTTATCAAATATGAAAAGCACACATAATATATAATTACAGCTTATCAACAACTAAGTATATTAAAATGTTCTGATCAAATCTTCAGTGAACCTAGGTCAGAGATAATACAAAAAATATATTATGTAAGTTTGTTGGAGATTACTTGAATACACTTTAAAACTGATTTTAACTAGTAGTTCTATGACCACATGACCTCACTCACAATTCTAACGTTCGCTCAACATTTCCTAAATTTAATAGGCCTACATTTAAAGGTTAGTAATTTAAACCAAAACGAAAATATGAGGGTATAAGAGCATAACATGAAAGTTTCACCTTCATCAATAACATAATTGATTTCATTGAAAGTTCTTTCTTTTTTTAATCTGATGTTGTTGAATGTTGTTTATTTGTTTGATTTTTTTTGCTCGTAGTAATCAAGTCAAGTTTCTTATCTGGCTACCAAGACTATCTTCAGGTGTAAGCAATCTAATCGAGATGGTAATCATATAGCCATTAATAACTGAACAGAGAATCTACAATAGGTCTTTCATTTAGTTGTTGGCCGATGATGAATCGAGATCCGGAACGTACCTTTATTTGGAAGCAGAGTTCCGTTAAAATGGCATTCATGGTCATGTTTTGTTAATATATCAAGGCTTAAATACTCGGATAAAAAAATAGCTCAATTAGTTGATATACTTAATTTAATAATTGGGGTGTATTCACCCTACTAGACGTAATGTATTTAAAAAACAATTAAACTTTTGGAATAGAGACCGAGACTTATATCTAGCCCAATAATGTTATTTGATGAAATCAATATGTTCCATTAGTTTTTGGGCTAAATGTTAGATAAATTATTATTTTCTGTCTAAGTGAAACCCTAAAATAAAACCACGTGATATGATTTGGCAACAAATAATTCCGACTAAGAGTTACTGTTGATGTTTCTAATATATGTAAATACCTGTAAATGCCATCTGTCTAACATAGATTAGGCCTTAATTTAAAAAGAGCTGCATAACCATTGGCAAAGAACAAACGTTGATAGAAGTAGTAGTGCACTCAAATCAATGTCCAGGGTTTTATTCTTGTGTGCAGGTGTACATTTCTCAATATATTTTAAAAGTTCAGATACCGTTGGCTTCCCACATTCTTAATTTATGGGTTTGACAGGTATACATATTATTTTAACACACTCGAGATTTGTTAACATACTGATATATATTACAAAATCATGCTATTCTAATGCAGACCTATACATTTAGAATATATAGAAGTAGACTATTTATTTCTAACCATCCAACTTAAATCTCAGTCATTAATATTTCTATTGATACCTATCTTTCTAAATTTTGGACAAATATCTCCCAAAATACAGTTTTTACTTAAAGCCTTTTTCATGAAACACATTAAGTATTTTAGCCCAGTTGTATAAGAAAAAGCTTCATGTCAATAATAATGTGCTTTTTCCCTTTAATTTTGTTAAGTTTTTTTTTTTTGATGAAGTCTTAAAACATAATAATAACTAATACATTTTTATATATCAAGAGCTGGGCTGACTAGACTTTGTGACTAGCCGAATATAGTTAGTATATTAGTTTGACCAATAATTAATTTTCTTTGGTTTGTTTCTTAATATTTATTAATTTCCCTCTTCAAGTATAAAATTCTTATTTCTGAAAAGACAATAAGTATTCAAAAATGTCAAAAGTTTATTTTACAATTGTCTCAAATTAATATATTTACACTTTGTACCCTGCAAGGTCTCACCTTTACGGACTATCCCATGGACATATCTTATAAGCTAAGTGTAGTAGGTCTCACCTTTACGGACAACCCCATGAACATATCTTATAAGCTAGGTGTAGTAGGTCCATGCAAGGTAAGATTAATATTTTTCAGAGTAAACTAAAGGTAATTTTATATCAATGATTATTAGCAACATAACGTAGAGTAAACAGCATCAGTGGGTAAATGAACTAAACATTAAGCTAGTTTAAACTGGTTTATCTGCGATAGGTTGATTGGGATTTGAATCCCGGCTGGATGACCCGAAGCTGTTTTTCCTTAATTGGTTTCCCTTTCTTCATACAAGCAAGTTTAGCAACATTTTTCTTAACTCTACCTTTCTCATCCCTGATCCATTGATGTAATTAAATGCCGACAAAATGAACTGATAATAAGATGAGATTCCATAAAATAGTAATTGGGGAGAAAGAAATGGTAGGTAAATTGAAAAAAAAAATATTAAACTGGAAAGAGGTAAAATAGACAACTGTGAAAATCACAATCAAGGAAAACCACACCCTTTATATCCTTCCAGTACTCGAGCCCTACCTCTCGCATACCGGGGAACACCTACCAAGATGACGTTAAATGTGATCTGAACCATGATTTTGAGTCTAATATCCATCTTCAGGCTAAACAAATGTAAGCTTATTAAACAGCACCACTGAAGTGGCATGAAATAGTGGAAACTTGACTGATGTACGCCATGTCAGTGTCAGACGATTGCTGCAGGTTGTACTTTTTGTCACATGTAACGGTCAAGTTAGTTCATTTACTTCGCTGTACATATGTTTAAAGTCACAGGCTCAGTTTTTCTTAGTAATAAATTAAATGTTTCTTTTGTTATTCAATAAAATGACTGAAACTTTTCTGGAAAAATAGTTACATTTTTAAAAGCATTGAGAGCATAATTTTATTTTTACATTTGCTAGCTAAAAATGGTGCACCCTAAAGCATCGTTTTCTACTGATAATAGTTGTATCGAATAACATTGATTCATTTCAATAAGGCCAAAGCATCTTCAAAATCAGAGGAAAACATTAATACCAAATGAACTGCTTGTAAATCATTCCAATGGGGTTTGAGTCACACGCTAATATCGTCCTGTATGTGTCACTGTCATATTTCTGCCATGTTATTGCCAGATCATGTGTCATGTCAGGTTGGTGGGCGATCCTACTGAGAGTCCGAGGGGCATGCCACTACACCAAAACCACCTGTCGCATGCCGTCAAGATTATGCAAATATTAACCTATTTGTGGGTTGAATCACTTTCTAGAACACAATTATTCATGTATAACCTCATTATATAACTGTCAAAACGAACAACCTTGTTATTTTGTTATAACGATCATATTAAAGGGTCTAGTAATTCATATTACCATTTTACTTTATCATGAACTATAAATAAATTCTAACGATAGCTAAACAAATTGATCTCAATATTTTAGCGGGATTTTGTTTGGTAAAAATCGGTATGTATGTAAGCCCATGTGTGTATTTCTGCAAAGTTTGAATGGTTGAGACTATATATCTCAAACTAGGCGTTTGATAATAAATGCAATCTGTCGAAGTTGATGTAATACTAATACAAATCTATTCAGATCTTATTTCATCAACAATTACAAAAAATATATTGGTTTGCAAACAACTAAAGGACGCTACATGGTAAAGCAATGGGACGTGTCAGACGTATATAAATCCCACATTACTTAAAAAGTTGTTTGATATTGTTTTAATATCATTCATAACAAAATGAAGGAGACAATTATCAGCAAGTTTCCGAAAATTCAAACAATTAATTTTTGAGTTAAAAGTATTAACAAAAACACGAGAACTGATGCGAAAAGTTGTGCTTTTGATATTAAAATAAACCTAAAATATTCAGCCATTCTTTATCAAATAAAACTATATTTTGATAGCGTCACAACATAACATTTTAATATAATGGGATTGTTTTATAGGATTTTAAGCAAGTTATCATATAATTTTTGAGACATTTGAGCTTGAATTAATTTTTTTTAGCTAGTCACAACTTTAGCCAACATTTTGGTGAAAATCATATTTAAAAATATCAAATCCCTTCATAAATGGTCTGAGATTTCTAAACATGAGAACTCTTTTCAGTGATCTCCTATGTGGAACACTTAATTCTTTTTATTATGTTTTAATGTATATAGAAGGGAATCTAGAAAGAAGTTTTGGAACGAAATAATATTTTAATTTCTTTCAAAAGTAGTAAAATTTTATCCATATTATTTATATTTTTTAAATGCTCATAATGTGTTTTGGTGAGTGGATTAGTCTAATATTTTAATATTTAATTATGTATGGCTATATTTAATAAAGACAGCTGGAAATATGTAATATTATTTACCAAAATAAGTGGATACAAAATTGTATTTGTGGTTTATTGTAGTAGATCTTGACCACACTCTAAAGGTCTTATATCATAAAATTAACTCAAAATGTTACATATCGAAAAGGATTCTAGAGTAAGCGCCTTTACAATTTTCTATTGTCAAAAATACATTAGAATGTTGCTGCCTGTAGTGATCAGTTAACGAGATTTTCTTTTGGTTTGGATACTCATTAGAAAATTAGGTTTTTTTACACTGTTTTCTACTATCCATCCGAACCCTTCATATTTGATTGCACCAATAAGGTAACCCACTTCGGCGGTCACATTAATTAGGGGGTTTGCTACTATAGCAATAGAATAGACTGCCATTTATGGTGAGATAGGGGTTAGATCCCAGTCGGGTGCACTTAGAGTGTTTTTTCCTTCATGATTTTACACTCTCTCTTCAATCTAATTCTGGTACATTTCCTTTATATTTAAAATTCCTAATCCGTATCACATTAGTGTGATTAGTATATAGGCGTATAGCCTTAACGCGTAGTAAGACGCAGTGCAAAAATAAAACCAATGAGGTAAGGATAATATATGTAGAATTTAGAGGAAATGTGTTCACATATTCGTAAAGGGAGGGTTAGAAATAATCTAGGATAAGCCATCCTTTATACAGCCAGCTAAAGTTCAAACCCCAGCCTCTCAGTCACCATCTAATCGGACTGAACGAACTTTACTGTCTCCGTGACCACTGATGAGGGTAAAGGACTTTATTGCAATTATATTAGTGTTATATTAACTAGTTTCCTTCTGGACTAGGTATGTTCATCAGAACAGTATTTGGCAAATAACGAGTTGGTGAGAAGAATTGTCTGCTCCCTACTCGTGATGGGGATGGCCGTGACTATGGTCGAGTACCGCGAGTACTCTGGGCCTATGTGAAGGAATGTCCTGCTATAATTCCTCGCGGAGGTCAACCACAGCATCGGGGTTCAAGCACGTAGCTAGGCTTTATCCGAGGTTCTCTTAAAATGAGATGAGGGATCCGTGCAGCGAAAAGGGAGTGGGGCGGGTGGGGAACGTAAAGGAATACCAGGTGGGTCTTTTGTAAACTGGAGTAAGGTGGTTCTCTCCTGTGTTGCTCTCATTTGTACAGATGCATTGTCCTCTTTTCTCTTTACTGTGCAGTATATCGCAGCCGATGAGTTGTATAAGCGGACGCGTCAGATTTGTTTAGAGATGTACGATTCTACTCAATAGAATTATAATCCGAAGATTACGATGCAAGATTGTTGGTTAGTAAATTTTACAAAATAGTCCTTTATATACTTGAATTAATCTTGTATACTTATTATATGATGGTCTATATTCTCTTATTAATTGCATCGTGTTGTAATTTGCATTCAGGTTATCCTCATTTAGTTAAACTAATGACCTAAATAGGTGTAAGATAGATTTAATAATAGTCATAGCTGCAATTTCATGGCGTAAGAGTGAAGCCATTTATTATAAATATACAGTCTGTAGGCCTACACCTGGCCGGTATTATCACACCAAGCTCGGCGTCACCAGCAAGCCAGAAGAGACCAGCTCCACATCAAGGCGTCCATGAGCCCATATTTATCTATACATGTATATATTTATATATACATATATACACAAATTTATATATACATACATTTATATACGGTATATATATATGGTATTTTTCAAAGTATCATTTTTAGATAAATAATTTTTAAATGTTGTATATAATTATATACATACAACATTTAAAACTTCTGTGTCTAAAAATGATATTTAAAAAAGACACCTAAATTCAGAAATTAAACCTTTGGCTTTTGGCTCAGTATGTTACGCCAATACTCTATCACTGGGCTACACATATTAGTCCTGTGGGTCAAATGTAATAAATCACTCATAATTTTAAGGTGGAGTCTAAGTAAGCTAAATATCCAGTGCTCTATTCTTGTATTTATGACGTTTATAAATATATATTTAAAACAAATTTATATCTAGTGTCCATTAATCATCAACTTATAAATTTTATTTGGTAGAAGACTGATTTTATTACAATTGAAGATTTGATGAGACCGTGAGATACCCATTTCCTTCTTGGGGTCTCCAGGCTGAGTTTGTAAGAGAAAATTTTGATTTATTAAATAATATATTAGTAGATTGATTTAAAAATATTGTGGTCGAAAGTCCCGTGAATTATTAAATACCCAATAAAATAATAATTCAAAGAAGTTATGATATATCAACTTTTGGAAATATTTATTATTTAAAAAAAATTAAAAGGTTTAGTTTGCTATCAAAGATATTAAGCGTACATTAAGCTATCAATCGTATAATACATTAATAATATGTTAAAATAGTTCAATGCAGAACATATTAAAATGTTTAACATATTTCTTATACAACTGCATAAATTTTTCTTAAAATATTTTTAATAAATATCGTAAAAATTTAGTAATTCTTTATATCTTCTTATATCTTCTTTATATCTTATTCTAATATCTTTAGGACCACAAAATTAATATAACAGGTTGCAGAAGTTAAAATATCATTATTTGGTGAATACACATACAGTATTATTAAAACACTTTGAAATATTTGATTGATGAACTTATCAGAGTTTGTAAAATCACATTTTCAATTTATTCCAAAAATAACACTTATGCACGAGAATCAACAAGTTAATTCGTGTGTGAAAAATTAATTTTTCAACAACATGTATAATTTGCCAAGATTGATAGCCAAAGTTGTTTAGAAATAAATCGATGGCCGAAATTATTTTTGTGGCTATGTTTGTGCTATGTGGTTATGTGTGATCTTCTAATCTACAAACTTAGTCCACCACTTTGTGTAAAACAAATATGAGTATTTGAGCTGGAGTTTAAAAAGTTATCATACCTATACAACCGGCTCACTCTAGACATTTCTTTGATTATTAAATAAATCAGTTGCCTTTTAAATCGCTAGCATATAGTTACCGTCCAATTTTTATATACGCGGCCTTACTTGATTGCTAGAAAAACTAATAGATGTGACATACTTCAATTCATACGATATACAGATGTCACTTTTAATATACAGATTGTCTACCATAAAAACTCCAACGTTTGGAAGTCTATTATTTTTTCATTTAAGGTTGAAAAAATAATATTCTGAATGTAACAGAAGCAGAGACCCCCAAAGTTCACGGGAGAATCTTATAGTGCGCGTCAGAGCAACACTGGCGTTGCAGCCAATGAAATGGTGATTCCGAATGAGTAAGCACAGGCTGTGCGCTGGTACGCAGAAACAAAATCTTTGGCTAAGGTGCAACGAGACACCCACCGTGTCTTCAATAAGAACCCTCCGACATTCAAGACAGTCAAGAAGTGGTGTGATCAGTTTATGGTGACCGGTAAAGTGTTGAAAGGACACGGTGGCGGAAATCACAGCTTCTGTGAAGAGGCTGTAGAATATGTTTGGAGATAATTTGAAATGAGTCCCCGGAAGTTATTTAGACAAGGAGCGAGAGAACTTTAGTGAAGTGGTCGATGGTTAATAAATTCTTCACCTTCGATTACACTTTCACGCCCTATAAGGTACAGATTTGCAGGAAATAAAACCTGATGATTGGCCAAAATGGCGATCATTTGGAATAACCATGCTGGATCGCATCGATGATGACGGTAACTTTTTACCGCACATAATGCTTTTCAGACTAGTCAACCTTTCACATTTTGAGGAAAGTGAATCACCACAATGTGTGAATTTGGGGTTCAAAAAATCATCGTGTAGTCTAAAAACACGTGCGTGATAGTCCGAAATTATTGTGAGGTGTGGTCTAATGCACATTCTGATTTGGGGAGCGTTTATTTTCGCTGAAAACAAAATAACTGACATGGTATATATAACTGAATATGATTCAGATTTTTGTAGTGCCACAAATGGCAGTAATACAGCCAATAATGTTTCCCCACCATTCCATTGAAGCAATGATGTCTGAAATGTCCTTAACCATTGGATAGCTCGTGATGGTCATATTCTCCTGCCTCCACGCTCCCTAGACATTATCTCATTACACTTCTTCTTATGGGGGTATGTCATAGACAAAGTGTACTCAACGAAAGCTATCAGAATAATGGATTTGATACCAAGCGTGGCAGACGGTATAAAATTTATCACAGTAGACATGTTACAACTTGAACGTGAACACTAACTTGACTACAGAACAAACTTTTTTTGCCACAGAAGGCGTCCTTTTGGAGGTGCACTGAACTAAACTGAACTGAACTTAACAGAAACTTTGTAAGTTTTACTATCTTGTTTATGTTTAATAATGATTCTGTGAATATTTCCCTTTAAACTGTTTAGAATGTTGGAGTCCCATGGTGGACATCCTGTATTTTATCAATACCTATCAAATTTAAATGTTTTCAATTTTTTCAGACAGCTTTATTTTTTATTTTTTAAAAGGTCATTAATATTAATATTGGACTGTAGCTATAATAACAATAAATATTTAGTCAATCATCTACACTTGCCGAGGAGTATAGAAGAACAGTAAAATATCGTGAAGAGCTTACCTATTTCCCTGAAGGTAATTCATATTTTTATCAATTATTAGGAACCATTCAGGCTATACCCACTCATTCGTTATTCTAACGGTATATTTACGAGGAAGGTATAATTTAAGAGAAAATGTACCTACATTTGATTATTGAGAGAGTATAAACCTATTGATAACAAAACACTCTTAATATACTCGATTTGGATTTTAATACTTATCTCTGATAGGTGACCTGGCGGTCTAGGGGTAAGGTATCAGACTTCTGTGCTGGCAGCTGGGGTTCAAACCTTGGTCCCGGCACAGATTTATCTGATTACCAAACCCTTCCTTCACCTCTGACAAGACATCTTGTGAATATGGGGAATGCCAGGCCTCCAACGTGGTTAGGATTGCACGTTAAACTGTAGGTCCTTCATTTCATCTCACAATCACCCTACCATTACACATTAGCGTAAGTGCGTATAGCTCGAACGGTTAGTAAGCTGCGGTGCTAATAATAATAATAATAATAATAATCCTAATAATAATAACACTTATCTCCCGCTCAACGGAATTCCAGATTCACACTAGAGTGACATGTTAAACCATGTGATCACCAATTAGGGTATACACTAGGATAATTCGATATTTCTGTATAGGTACTCATTTAAGATGAAAGGTAGCTAACTGGAACATTGTGGGAAAGTGTAAATAGTCATATAGAGACTGCTAGCTTTTCAGGGTGAATTGAAGTTACATATAATCATATTATAATATTTTTAGAGATAAGAATAGATGTTTATTACTGTTTTAATGCCATGGATTAATTTAGCTCTTAGGTCATGTCCTTTAATATTAATATTTTCAAAAATTACATTTCATTTTAAGACTTTTATTTACATTTAGAATAAGTTAATTCAAAATATCTACTTCTAATTGATTTATATTTACACACAACAGAAATGTATTGATGACCTAATATAGGGGGTGGTTACGAAGAAGACGAACAAGAGAAAGTACTCCCATACAGGTGACCTGGCGGTCTAGAGGTAAGGTGTCAGACTTCTATGCTGGCGGCTGGGGTTCAATCCTCGGTTCCGGCAAAGATTTATCGGATTACCAAACCCTTCCTTCACCTCTGACAAGACATCTTGTGAATGTGAGGAATGCCAGGCCTCCACCGTGGTTCGGATTCCACGTTAAACTGAAGGTCCTCCATTTCATCTCACAATCACCCTACCTATACACATTATCGTAAGTGCGTACAACCCGAACGGGTAGTAGGACGCGGTGCTAATAATAATAATAATAATAATAATAATAATAATACTTCCATACTATCATGGAAAGAAAATTTGAAAACAGCATTCATAAAATAACCTTCTGTGCAGCAGACCTAGTTTCGATCTTTGACCTCCCCTGCTACCAGCACTAAAAACTGTTGAGATCATGATGTATTTTACCGCATAAAAAGGCTACTACAAATAAACTTACTTACATCTGTTGACACTGATAACATTACTTTTTAATAATAACATCAGTGTTTGTCTGAATTAATAATCTAAAAAAACATTTGAATTCAGGAAGACGCCGTTTAATGAAATTATATGGAATTAAAACAAATAATTAAGTTGGCGTGAGACACTTCGTTTGTTTTAGAATTCCTTAAATGAATACTTTAGATGGATAATTGGTCTCATAATTAGAACACACTTGTAATACGAACCAAATTGTCACGTGAGAAGTTTACAGTGTAGTGAATCTTATGTATTTTTTTATCAGAATGAATTTATTCGGTGCTGTGGAATGACGTGGCTTGTTGCCAGGGCAGGCAGAGCTTATTTAAGCTGTACCTGAGAAATGTTACAATTACTCGTAGAACACTCGTTGGCCGGGATTAACGAGAAAGCGAGACATGCAGGCTAGCGCTTATGTATCGTCGATCAAATAGGGACCACGTGAACGAGAACATTTCATCGGTACAGGCTTTAACTTGCTTTGACTAACCTGCCACTGAATTATTTATATATATAATCAACATGTTATAAGACTATCAATGATTATCATCTTAACTATTCTCATATACTAGAAATAATTGCCACTCCGGCTTAAGCGAAGTGTAATCTTTCAACGTAAAAATGCTATCTTTCAAAGTAAACGGAGAGTACATATCTCAGCTAGCTATATTGTGAATATTTTTCAAAATATGATAATTTGATACTTCGTCTGTTTGTATGTCCAGTATTTTTTCCACGATAGCAATCAAATGCAGGAACCAATTTAAACAAAATATGAGAGGGATATTCTTGGGATAAAGGCCGAAAATCAAATGCACATGGTAATTCAATTTGGTATTTGTTTCAAGATAGCAGCCACTCATATGTCTGTCTGTATTTCCCGCGATAACTGCCAAATGTGTGTATCAATTTTAACGAAATTGGCAAGAATATTCTCTGAATAAATCCTAAACTATTAATAGACCTGTACATGGTTTTTAAATTTGGCTATCCATTTCAATATAGCAACTACTCAAATGGCTATTTATTTAGTAACTCTTCTAAAGTAATTCGAATTTATATCGCTAAGCAATCGTTCAAGTACCTGGAGCGTATTATTGTCAATTTTGACATATTATATTGAATGATTGACTTATCAACCACTTGAACAAAGGCTATTCTTTATTAATAGAATGAACTATTAAGTATAATAATAATTGGTTTTCTGTCTTACCAAGGAAAATCCAGGAAGGAATTATTGTAAATATTTTAACTACAACTCTCAATAGAAATAGTAAGACTGTAATAAAGATAATAACATGGATCTAGCAAGATCTACTCTTTAAAAAACTACATTTGAGACTGTTTTTGAACTTATAACAATTATATGTCTAAAAACTAAATATCGAAAACAAAGTAATATATGTTATTTTCCTGGTTTTCAATGAGTGTGTTAATTCAAAGAGACACAATATTTTGAAATCCACACAAGCCAGCTCAGCGACAAGCTCTCGTACCTCGTCTAAATATAGCAAGCAATGCTCGCCACAATTTAAACAAATACATCCATTATCATTCGTATATGATTCAACTTTTACGAGAACTTCAGCAACAGGACAAAGCGAAATGACTTCAGTTTTTTAAGGAGTTCTTGGACTTGATAAATAACAATCATGACCTTAAGAACAATTTACTGATTCCAGACTAGACATACTTCCACACGCATAGTTACGTGAATAAACATAATTATATCCTTTGGGATACGAACAATCCACACGAACTTCACCAAGGTGCTCTCCAAAGTGATAAAATGGCCATTCGATTTTCGATTTACTCCATTGGAATACGAACAATCCACACAAACTTCACCAAGATGCTCTCCAAAGTGATAAAGTGACCATTCGATGTACGATTTCCTCCATTGGAATACGTGTTCCCGATTTTATTTTTATTTTTTAGAATGATATGGTACATAGTGTATAGAATGACGTTGGGCGATACGAGGCTATTCTGAAACTATATCTGCAAAGTTAGCTATATCTTCGTCAACTTGCTTCACTGTAGCTACAGCATGATCGAGAACACCACGCATCTCTAGGGCTGTTTTCTGCTAACAGGACAGTGACATCAATCAACTGACCCGCATGCTTGCCCCATCTGGCAATGCCATATTACTCTCTGTGGGACTATTCAAAAAGAAAGGACTAAGAGACAAATCCTGCGAATTAATTGATTTGAAGTAATGAATCCATGAGTGTATTCAAGAAATACACAACAAAAAGTGTTATGGCATCGTTCCTGTCCCGACTATAGAAGTGTTTTGAGCGTTATTAAGGCGGTAGCTAAAAGAAGGGCATATGCCACTATGTGCCCTATAGTGGAGAGCGTTCAGAACAATCCATCATCACTTAATTTTCATATTGTAAAAATCTGGTGTGATATCTAGATTCCCAAGGTTGTTAACCTTGTTTTTGTTGATATGTCTACTATTTTCTTTTTTGTTATTCTGCCTCATTTTAAATACAGTATTATTCTATGATTATGAATCATACCATTTTTTCCATGTTCAATATTGTACATGCATTATGTAACTTTAAGTTTTTCAATATTAAATTAACATATAAAGGTTCTTTGACAGTTTAAAACTGTTTCGATAATTTTAAACTTCATTTCGTGAAGAAAATTGTTTTCGTCTATGTGCCCTTTTTCTAGCTAACGCCTTATTGAAGTCACGTACAAAGTGTCGTAATCAAAATATGATTTTTCTACTCAAACTATCCATCAGAAATTCGGAATAGGCATATTATGTATTATTTTAATACATTACTATACTTTGTTTTGAATTTTTATTTCATTTAAAAAACAGTCAGGTGTTTCTCTTACAATCTGTATTTTAGTCAAATTCGTTTTTTCTAGAGTGGCAGGTACAAAACATTTTTTTCTAAATATAAATATAAGAAATAATAAGTTCTAGTGGTTTTTGGAACTACTAGATGCCAACTATAGTTGGTAAATCACAATATATCTCACTTTGTTCAAGGCTAGTAAAAGTGATGGTAACATAGTCTAAATTGTTTTAAAATAAAAATCAGTTAAACTGTATGGTGGAAAAAATCCATGTCATTAAACATCTGAACATGTTAATGTTATATAAAAACACTCTCTGATCAGTTGGTAATAAAATAACATTCTTATTATCTGTAAAAATTAAAATATTTCCGGAGATGCAAATTACTCTTATTTCGAAAGTTACCAAAATTTAAAAACAGCTTTGACTACTAAGTTACAAAAAGTAACACTCTTCACTATCAAAAAGCTTTAATTATTTCGATTAAATTTCACCCGCACAAGTGGCCACGTGTACTAAATGTTAATAAACTGTATTTTTTGTCAGTGATGGGGTGGTCATGGTTCAAATTGCGGCCGGGACAGTGAGGGTGTATATTTATAAATTGATTTCTCTTCTTCAATGCAAATGTTGTCATATTTTATGTACTTTTACCATTTTCATATACCATGTTGTCATTGGAAGACTTTCAACATGAATATATTGAATTAACGTATTGTTATTATTATTATTATTATTAGCACCACGTCTTACTAACCATTCGGGTTATACGCACTTACGCTAATGTGTAATGGTAAGGTGTTGAGATGAAATGGAGGACCTACAGTTTAACGTGGAATCCGAATCACGGTGGAGGCCTGGCATTCCTCACATTCACAAGATGTCTTGAAGATAAATCTTTTCCGGGACCGAGGATTGAACCCCAGCCGCCAGCATAGAAGTCTGACACCTTACCCCTAGACCGCCAGGTCACCCAACGTATTGTTGAAAAAATGTTTGGAATAAAAGTTATTTAGTTTCGAGTAGTAGTGAGATGATGAGTTTAATATGGCCATGGATAATGTCAGTAAGGTCATTTTGATCTATTTTAATGAAACCAGTTTTCTGTTGCATAATCTTATAGCTCACGTTGTGATGTTTTAAAAATAATGGTGTCAAGCTTTTTCATGCAAATATTATAATCATGTACGAAACCCACAATGTTCAGCATCACCACCGCTTTTTTATAAATAAAATATTGAGGAAAAAAAATCGTGATTGTATATCTTTTATAAATTATACGTTTTATGCTGATAAATATTATGAATCTTATTAAGTGCGATATTTTCATTCATTTGTTAGGATGATGTTATTATTTAGTTTATTATAGCTAATAAAATAGGCAAAAAAAAGAGTAAAATTATTTAAAACCATTTTTAACACCAAACTTAACGAAATATTAAAATAATTCCTTTTCTTGTGATAAAATGATAGAAAAAGAAAAAATATACATATTTAGTGTATGATAAAATTGATTATATTGTTGAATGTAGTCAAATTAAGTCTTGAAAATTAATTTACTTTATAATGTGTATACAATTTGTTATAGACGTACAGTATGCATATAAAATTGTTATTTGGATAATTATTTATAATTAATTACGTACTTGGTGTAGCAAAAATATATATAAAAATATTAAAACATAATTTACCGTAATCAAAGCAAACATTTGTAGTATTCTTAGCTACAAAGGAAATTATATACTTTAAATACAATACATTAGTACATTTCTAGTAAATTTTAAATATGTTTTATGGATAACACACTTGGGTTTAAGATGTTCATGTACCCTTTGTTTAACCTGAAGGGTAGCAATTTTATCTTGAATAATAATAATTATACAATGGTACCAAAGAATAATGCGTGACCTGGTGGTCTAGGGGTATGGTGTCAGACTTCTGTGTTAGGGGTCCGAGGCTCAAACCACGGTCCCGACACAAATTTACTTGGGTGCCAAACCCTTCCTTCACCTCTGACAAGACGTGTATTAATCGCAACTTGTGAATGTGTGGAATGCCAGGCCTCCAACGTGGTTCGGATCCCACGTTAAGCTGTAGATCCTCCATTTCATCTCACAAGTACCCTATCATTTCACATTAGCGTAAGTATGTATAACCCGAACTGGTAGTAAGACATGGTGAAGATAAGTCTTCTATCTGAGTGAACAGTTACAAGTTCAAAAATATTATTTTTTTGTTTAAATTATTACATCTAAATTGCTTCACAGTGTAAAAAAACTAACTAATCTATTCATACTGTATGTGTATGGATATGCTTTTAAATAATTTGTTTAAAATATAGAAATATAATAAAATCATTTGAACATCTGTATAGCATTAAATAGTCACCTAAGTATATTCGAAATGATCATATCTCTATTTTGCCGAACAATTAAAAAATGGACGGGGTTCATATTTACAGCAATGAGGGATAGTCCATATACACATTAGGAGTGTAGGTAAGTGACAGCTAGCAGAAGGTTCTTTATTGCAAACATTTGCTGAAAGTATTATTAGAATCGTTGAACACTTTTCACTGATAATCTAGTATAACTAAGCACTAGGCCTGTGTGAGACAGACATTTTGACCTCGTGAAATTTTCGGGCGGGAAATAATAAGCAAATGTTATATTTTCAACTAAGATAAAATATAGTGATAGATGAAGAAAATATTTTTGAATAGGTTTGGGAAAAAAGGACAAATTCTCTTAATCAGTCACAATTATGGATCTGAAAAATAAACGTAGATTGTGTAACCTTGTATAATTTTTGTAAGGAAAGGAATACTATGGATACTAAAAAATTATATTTAAATTTATTTTTAAATTTTAGATGGCCCAGCCACACATATCAATATGCTACGTTGGCCATGTTCACTATACGGGCAAAGAATATCTCCTTTTGTTGACAACATACTTTCTGTGTACGCCATGTTCACTATCTTAGCTACGTGCGTCTCAGTGTGTTAGATTCTCGGATATATTATTTTTAAAATCTCTATTTTTGTTGACAACGTAAGTGGCTACACAGAGCTGTGTACGCCATGTTCACTATCTTAGCTACGTGCGTCTCAGTGTGTTAGATTCTCGGATATATTATTTTTAAAATCTCTCTTTTTGTTGACAACGTAAGTGGCTACACAGAGCTGTGTACGCCATGTTCACTATCTTAGCTACGTGCGTCTCAGTGTGTTATATTCTCGGATATATTATTTTAAAAATCTCGCTGAGGATGGACATAGGCAGTAGATCCGCCGTGGTATCCAGCACAATGCGGCCGTAATTAGTAGTGAGTTTAGAGTAAGAATATGACGTTTCAGGAGCAATTAATTGAAGGGGTAAAGAAGCATTCACGCCTGTGAAATAAAACCATTAAATACCGGAACCTGAACATACGAGGTGATGATGAAATTCACCAAACTTTGTTCTTTTAATGTTCACTTAGTGTATCAACTTTCTTGTACGTTTATTAGACAATGAAAGTAGCAACAAAGCCTCATCCTCACTGTCATCACTCATCACTCTCCAAAGGCAAAATAAAATTTAGCCACAGTATGGTCCATAAGAATGCCAAAAATATTTCTTAACTGAGCGAGTGTACCTGATTACCTCTTACAATTTAGTTACTAAACCTTTCACAAGAATCACTGTTGTACTTCAAAATAATTAGCTTATCTTTTATTATCTATGATAATAAAGCAAATGGATTTAATTCCAAATAATATAATTAACATAGTAGGTTTTTTTTATGCAAATAAGTGTGATTAAGGTGTATTTTGTGCATAATTTGATATTTAAAATGCACATTTAATATAGTTTTGCGTTAAACATATGTTTTTGGCCATAAATCTCTCCAAGAATAAATATTACTTCTAATTATATGTAACCAAGTGTGGTTATGTTAATAATTGGCACTCAATTGTGCTGATTAGATAGTTTTAAAATAAAAGCGACTGAAGTTCCGGGTGTCCTTCTTAACGGAATATAGGATTAATTTAAATTTTAATAAATCTATTGTGTTCTTAATTAACATTAAATACAAATGTGGCATTGATAAATGGTCATTTTACCTTAACCTTTTTTAAAATTAATTACTGAAAAATCCCAATTAATAATTATTCTTGCCCGAGTTTCAGAAAAATCCAATTTCCCGATTTTTTTCGTAAAGTTCGGCAGCCTGCCTGGGCCTACGATGCATATGATAATCATTTTCTAGTAGGTTCACACTAGTGACTTTCAGCCAATCTTTTCATCAAGAGACGAGCTGCTAGCTGTCACTTGCATTCAATCTTAGTACAGACGGAGTATATCTTTCAAAATATTCAGTAAATAAACACTTCATTAATGGGTTAACAAGCTGTAAATTATTTGTAACACTTTATACTAAAGTTGTTTCTAAGCGCACTTCTTTGCAATAGGCCTAAAGCATTTTTTCACGTCCTACCAACTTATAGCCAAGTGAAAAAGATTCTACAAAATGTACGACTACTTTTCTTTCTAAAAAAAAGGGAGGGGGGCGGGGTGACATTTACGAGCTAAAAGATGAAGGCTCTTCTACTAAAGTCTCACTTATCTGGCTGGTGAAATCGCTTAGCCAACCAAATGGCTACCTCTCCCTTTGACCCAGCAGTAAACAAGGAACTATGAAGACCTTAAGGTAGAAGTGGAAAAACAAAAACAAAATATAAAAACTGTATGGGCATAAATTAGAAAAGTAACGAGTGGTCAACAAACTAGTTTCTACACTAGAAGCGTCCCCAAAATATATGCTTTTAATAATTTTACACATAAACAGCAAGATTAAAATATATATTTTATTCGCATTGGTCCACTAGAATAATATAGATTGTTAACTATTACTATGTATTGTTATTTAACGTTCTATCATAATATCGGAAATTATAGTGTTAATTAGTATTTATTAATCTTAAAAAAATATTTGATAAAAGTTTCAAAACAAACGATACTCTTCTTCATGGTTTGAACCCGTACACGAGTTATACTGAACGAGTGGCTCCCACTGTTAGCAATGATAGTGCCAACATTTGCGAATAGAGGGTGTCATGTAGTCAACAGATCGAACCCTTCTATCGTTAATTTTGGTTTTATAAACCAAACATAAGATACTACTGTCTTAAATTACTTAAGTAACTAAAAGTTGTAAGAAAACTGACACTAATTTACTAAATATAAATATGAACTGTATTGCATGTTAAATTAGTTATCAACTTAAAATTTATTTCAATGTAAAAATTTATGTCAGATTTTAATTTTGTATTTTATAATAATCTATCATGTCTTAATTAATTAATTTATTCATTTATTCTATTCATATTTATGAAAATATTCCATAGCTTGATTAAATAAATTATATGCCTATAAACTGAACGGTTAGTAAGATTTTGTGTTAAAATAATGTATATTTTAATATTAAAAAGAAAATTACCAAGGAATAAATTTGGAAAGCAGAGTATGCGTATAAAAATTGCATTGTTTTAATTCACAACTTACATTTAATATATTTAGATAAGGTAAGATTAAGATAAAATTTAATTTTAACAATCAGATTTGATTTGCGTCGACGGTGAGCTTTTATTTAATTTTTTATATTTTAAAATGACCAATGCTTATTAACAACTTCTATTTTCAGGTCGATTTAGTAGTTAAATAATAAATATACCAGTAGGCTTCATCATAATGAGAGCGTGGCTAGTTCTGAAAGATGGAGGATCACATCTCAATCACAACTAAATTTTTTTTTAATCAGAAGATTTACATCCTCTTTTCTGAATAATATCAATGCTTTTCGTCTCGATTGCCCTTATCCGTGGCCTTTTCCTAAGATCAGGTAATTGATAGATTTTTTTCAGTTAATAAGTATTAATATTACTACTTATAATAACTATTATACAATTATAAGAATTTATACTAACCAAAAATATGTATGTAAATGTAAAATAATTTTTACCACGCACCGCACTATTCACAACCCAGCAAATTTAAAACAAAGAATTGTATCGGGTTTGACGACTCATAAAAAAAAATGTGTACACTAAATTACTCTAGGACTATAAGAATTATAAATTTTATTGCGTCACTTACAAAAGTACGTCACATATCCTTATCTTGTACTAGTTCTCTCAAGTCCACCTCATTACATATACCCTATCTCTTTCAGGTCCATTTAAATATTATCCTCCCATTTGCGTCTGGGTCTTGCCAATTGTCTCTTCTCATTGGGTTTGCCAGTCAGTAAGTACCCTGAACACGGTTCTAAATTCTTCCATTCACGCCGCAGTAATCTCCTTTTTTTGATTATCCAAAGAATGTATTATGATGAGTGCATAGTATGTAACTCATAATAATTTTTGTAACCTCCTCCACTCTTCCATGTCGTCATTCCATTTAAACCAAATATTTGCCCAAGTACAATTGTTAAGAACACCCGAAATTTCTTGTTGTCACGTAAGGTTAGATACCAAGTTTCAAAACCATAAAAACAATCAGTGCACACAGACGCAAATATTTTACTACAAATAAACACATCACTGGGCACGCGGACTAAGAGTCTGGCTTTTATAGTGTCGGAGAGGTCAAAGTTAGTATCCTTGCTGGGTGTACTGAGGGTGCCTTTACCCCTAATTTGTTTCTCACTCTAACTTCACGCAAATACTGATAAATTTCCTCTGAGTTCTGAATTCGTCTTCCCTGACCCATTAGTGTAATAATTATAAGTGGCGTAAGAAAAAAAAAATTGAATAAAATACCGTATTTAACGTCTACAAGGGTATGACAAGAAGCAATTTATTTCCCGATGAAGTCACCGTGGCTGATTCTGGACAGGTGGCCGCTACGGTAGCTGCCTCTTTGTCTTGTCGGCGAATCATTTACCTTCCATTTCTTCTAAATGAGCAAGCGCTATCTTTCCCACTGTGCCAGTATCCTGTGTACGAGTTACGCAAACAAGGCCTTACATGGGTTGAACGCCGCAGGGGATTACACCAAAATGAATAATTCTTACAGAAAGGCGGGATATGATTTGTTGGCGAACAAGGGAGCGACCAGAACTATACAATGTGAAGACAGGTGTGTCTTCAGCTTTTGAAGTGATACGAATTATTGTAAAATATAGTTCTTCCTCCGAGGAGCAACATTTTAGATTACATGTAAAGATAGAACATTTTTAATTGGTATTTCTTTTAAGGGCTCCATCCACACGAAAAAAACCTTTCCTTACAATTTGTTTATACTTTCTCTCGACCCCTTGGAGAGAGAAGTATTGTAATCTAAAAAAAAATCTAGCTCGATATTTAGATAATTGTTAACGTTTCAACGTTTCATGACTGCCTGAAACCTAAAGAGTGTTTTTCACCATTTCGCGTGTCTGTCTGTTCATCTGTGTATCTGTATTTCGGCCTGGAGCCTAAACTCTTTTACTGATCAGGTTAAAACACTTTATTTAGTGTTTAAGGTTCCTCTTAGGAGTTTTTGGAACCATACAAGATGTTTCAGTGAACGCGTGCAAAAATTAAACAGGACATAGGTGATGGATGCTCTACCGAACGTTTTGAGATTGGGAACTTGTAGTCTGGGAAGACAGCTGAGGGGAATATGTGCCTAAACATGTGGGGGAGGGTCTTAAAGCTATTTGGTATGGGGATGTCTCAAATCAATTGTGTATGAGACTCTAGTGGACACAGACTTGGAATTGGTTACCAGGATTGTCGTCGCCTGTGATGTGATTCGCAACACGCATGGGATATTTGAATGGGTGCCTCAGAATCTCGTACGCCGATGTCATGCTTGCATTGGGGTTGATGGCCGTCATTTTTAGCAACTGTTGTGAGGTACGAAATAGTAGGTTTCCTCCAGTTTGTCATATACTTGGTATAATGTACAGTACTTCCTATACTTAATGTTACAGCTAAATGTAAATAGATTACATGTAATGATTAACTGTAAATAAACTGCACGTCAGTAACAGTGGTATACATGTTTAGGCCCATATGAATCCCACATAGATAGCTTCGCAGACCACACGTTCCCTATCTCAAAATGTTTGGTAGCATCCCTTATGTCCTGTTTTATTTTTTCACGCTTTCACTTAAACATCCTGTAGATGCAACCCAAAAATAAAAGGTAGAGTATTGAAGGGCAAAGAAAAAGAAAATCGATTTCATAAAAATCTGCTATGAATATCTGGTTAAATGTTTCATCTTGTCACTATTTAACATTACAAACACAATGGCAGCTCTTATTTAATCATAAAAATGAATTTGAGGAAACTTTACAAGAGTAGAAATCTCCCATTTGGATATATCAGCATATAATTGAAGTATAAAATAACTTATCATTTTTAAGTTGTATTACTATTAAAATACAAATCTTTTACGAGAAATATGGTTTGATAAAACATACATTTTCTGACTTAAAAGCCAATAAATATTATTTTTCTTTGGATACCATTGAAAATTAAATAACGATTGCTATGCTCTTTGGTGGACAGTAATATTCTTATTTTATCAATAATTCTGTCATAATATATATTATTTCTTTTATGTTCTTTGGTGGATGGTTTCTGCAGCAATGTATATTATTTCGTTTCGCAAATCTTACGAGTTTTTTTAGAAAATGTCTCTATTTTAAAATAAAAAAGAGATAAAGTCTGTGTGTTGCACCGCAGCACTAATTTTATTATGATAATGAAAGCTCTTAATCTTCAAAACGGCTAATATATTAAATTATTTTTGAAACTTCTGTTTTGATCACCCTAAAAATAGAATTAATTCGCTATGGATCCTAAAACTAAGATATTTTTTTTATCCTGAATGTAACATTTAGCATTAGTTTGAAATAAGAAACCACGACTTAAATAACACTACATTTAGCGAGGCACCTAAGCGCTCCTGTAGGTAAGCAGTTCTGAGAATGTTTTCTTATCGAATTCTTAAAATCTCCTTCCATTATTAATAATTTATATAGACGCCAACTGCCCGCTAGAATGATTATTTGTGACGATTAGGTGAAGGAATGTTGTCTGGCATTTAATTCTTGTGCCGTCGACTTTCTACGAATATTCACTGTTGCTAATAGGTGCTTATGAGATTACCCTTTCAGGCTAAGTCTGAAAAGTTTGAAGATGCAAATTAGAAACATTAAAAATTAATGTTATTTTATACCTTCAAGTCCAGGCTGTCACACTATCATATTTTAGTCCCTCACTCGAATTCAGTGGTGGCTCGTAGTTAAAATTAGTCGAGGTGTTGCTCCAGAAAATTTTTAGCCTTTGTTTTAAAATTGTTTAAAAGGAAAAACACATGTATAAAAAGAAAATTTATTCAGGAACTTTATTAAATCTTAACAAAAATACCTTTTTACCTGATTTAACTTAAATTGTTACAAATCAAGCTTGATCTATTCATTTAAAAATGAAATCCATTCTTCTTGTTTTAATTTGAGCGGGGTGACCTGGTGGTCTAGGGGGTAAGGTGTCAGACTTCTATGCTGGCGGCTGGGGTTCAATCCTCGGTCCCAGCACAGATTTATCTGATTACCAAACCCTTCCTTCACCTCTGACAAGACATCTTGTAAATGTGAGGAATGCCAGGTCTCCACCATGGTTCGGATTCCACGTTAAACTGTAGGTCCTCTATTTCATCTCACAATCACCCTACCATTACACATTAGCGTAAGTGCGTATAGCCCGAACGGGTAGTAAGACGCGGTGCTAATAATAATAATAATTTGAGCGAAAATTTCAATAATTTTCTTCTTGATCTCTGGATGACAATTAAGGAAATTTTTCTCCATTGAAAGTACTGCAAACGCATTTAGTCTTTCTGTTAAATAAAAGAACAGAAAAAAATTAATCAAATAGAATAGCTGGACGCAGAATTATAATCTAATTCTACACTCTTCTACACTTTTTAACATTCAAGAATATGGTACACGGTTTTTAAGCACAACACACGCTGAGTAAGAAAAAACTTACTTCCACCATTACACCAGAGCAAGCACTACAAGAGCAACAGTGCTGCTCTCTCTACCTGGAAGTCCCGCCTTCCTCCCCACTCCCCTCCCCTATGTGCGCATGCGCACAACAGTCAAATACCACGTTGCTGGCACTGAGAAGTGAACAGTTTCATACAAAGATTTTTGTATCTTTTTCATAAACTGGGGGATGGCTGCTAAAGTACGGACACAAAGCTTAAGGAATATATACTGTATTACAAAAATAAAGAAAGAATTAAAGAAAAAAGGACTTATCATATTAAATGTTATCGATAATATCAAGCGGAAATAGGGGGTGCTACAGTTCCGCAGTGTTTATACACGAGCCGCCACTGCTCGGATTTCCAATTAAAAGTGTACGTATCATACGCTATAACCTGCACTTTCGGAAGGGAAAACATCTAGAGAACATACAGTGGTTAATATTTTCACCAATATGTAATAGTAATAGTAACAATTATTGTTACTTAGTCATGTAATATTATAAATATTTTTAGTAACACAATTTAGGGAGATCAATCATGTATCCTGCACCAATTTGAAATCCGTTATCTGGTGGCCCGCCAGCCATTGCTACGTCTGGTCAAAATAATACGCATTGCCTCCATTGGGACAAGTACATCATACAGAAAGTTATCACGGTAGATTTAATCTTCTACCTGAATATATTTTTCTAAAATATACAATGAAATAACATAGATATGATATTTACAAACGTTTTGTATTTTTACACCATGTGATAGTAAACATAAAATAACAATTGATACAAATACTTTTTTATATTATTCATTATAAAATTAAAGAACAATAATAACAATTGCTTCATTATACGAATGGCTTAAGGCGTCACTCGCGTATTGGTCTTGTCTGTTTATTACGTGGATATTGGAGTTAGAATCCTGGTCGGGTCTACTGAGGG
Organism: Timema shepardi; assembly: GCA_902151425.1. Lineage (NCBI taxonomy): Eukaryota > Metazoa > Arthropoda > Insecta > Phasmatodea > Timematidae > Timema > Timema shepardi. The sequence goes on from CABFVX010000028.1 coordinate 222,423, forward strand.
TGGTTTTTATTAATGTTTACCACTCTCCTTCCAAGCAAATGTGGGTATATTAGCTTCAAAATGATTCCTTTTTAATCCATACGCCACTGGAGCAGTTATTATATATGTGTTAGTAAGACGTGGTAATAAAAAACAGAAGAATAACCTCAACTATCTATTCCTTAGACCACAGTTTTGCAATCTATGAGCTAGAAACTCTTAAGGATTCTTAATAACATTGCGTGACCAGAAAAAATATGTTTGAACTCTTACACTAATTTTTTTTTGTGGGTTGGGGAGGGGGGCGGGATGAGCGTAAATGTTGACAGTAGACAGACATAATGTGTGGAGGATGACATTGACCTATAATTATAGACGTATTACTTTCCACCCATTTAGAGTTTGTAGATGAGGTATCATTTTTTAGCACTTCAAGAATCGTAAATATTGTATTGTCTACTGTCTATATGAATAACTAGTTACAAATTAATGTTTAAATATTAAATATAAATTAATAGCTATTTACGAATGATTACATGGCAAAGGTATGTGATGCGTGGCATTAAAAAAACTCCCCCACATCGAGAATTGCATTTGTGGGACCGCTATGAAAGCATTCTCATTCTAACCTTGACCTTTTCTTCAACAAGGTGCTGTATTTAGTCTAACACCTCGCCACCACCGCGGGTAGCTACCAATTTGTTTACACAAGTAAGCAACCAAAAATAATTAATTTAACATCGATTAGTCGCTTTAATATGATTTGGAAGTGTTTTCTTGCTTTTTGCATCAATAATAATAATTCAATTCCAGACATTATTGCAAGAAAGTTAAGATTAGACACTTAAAGTAAAGAGTTATTACCAGATATAAAGACAGGGACCCCATACTTCTCAAACAGTATTAGTATAGTATTACTTTAGTGTGTTTACAAAAAAAGTTATTATTATTTTAAGAAAAATTACATTTGTTGCACTATTGTTTTAAAATAATTATTAGTTGTGAAATAGAGTTATAAGCCTGATCTTACGTGAAAAATACAGATTTAAAAGCAGACACTTAATAAAATACAGATCTAAAATGTATACACGGATAAAAAGTGATCTTCAAAAGTGTATTTTTTATTTATAATCTCTAATCCACTGCGTCAACGTGAAGTTTTAGAATTTAATATCATTGTTGCAAAAACCTTTATGAATTTTCTACTCAAGGATCTCATTTACAAATAATGTCAGGTTATAATGAAAATATTTAAAGGGGAATCACTTAAATAATACTTTACGAAACTATAAAGGGCCCCGTTATATAGTAAGTAGGGTCTGAGGCGTCTCTCTCGAAAAAAAACTGGACTTCCGGTGGCAGGGGGGCTCTAATATAGGTCGGGTGTATTGGGAGTTTTTGTACACTATAGTCTCCCACTTCTTATGAACAAACGCGAGTACATTTCCTATAAATTAATAATTCCTCATCCCTACCCTATCAATGTAAATATTAGGGTAGCCCTGAGTAGTAGAAAGAGGTAATGCAACAAAAATAAAGGTAAAAAAACTTCGCCAGATTTTTAAATTCAACCTTGGGCAACATCATTTTATCGTGTTCTCCTTCAAATTCTTAGACACATTTCTCTTCGTTTTCCCCCTCAAGTAATGACAAGTTGGATACTTACAGGCTGTCATCTGAATTATTCATTCAGATTTAATGATTAACACATCAAATGCAATTATTTGAGAAATTTAGACTCGTCTGAAGCGCTGTTATTCAGTTGATCTATTAAATATGGAACTTAAGAAGCGCCTCAAAGTGTTTGATTTAATTATTTCCCGAGGCATAAGGAAAGGACTTAAAAGCTTACACCAATCACCATTAAGGAGTATTTTAAATATCTGATTTTATACAAAACAGAAATTTTAATATAAGAAGATTAGTGTTTGCATCTAAAATATCGTCTGTATAAATTAAAATATGTTCAAATTGCTTGGATTAAATAAACTATTTTCTATAATTTTATGAATTTAAAATGTTCATTTTTGAAGAATGAAATTTGTTTAAAGGAAATATAAATACTTTTATCATTTCATAATCTGGTTTAACATAATTTAAATAATGTTTTTACTCTTTTTTACCAAATACATTGAAACATATCATGGTGTAGAAACTTAAGCTTAGTAGATCACTAATAATACATTTGATAATTCTAGTCTTATGTAAAATTTGAAAGCTTTATATTGAACATGTGTTAAAAGAAACAACTCAAATGTGCAGAGACAGATAAAAGTTTAACCTTAACTTGTTTATTTTCTGTGGTACAGTTTCTAATATTCCTCTGGAATATTCACAATTATACAATTGAGGAAGGGATGGGGCGGCTATAAATTAGAGGAAAATTACCCAAACCTGCCACTTTGTTTCAATATCCAGAATTTTCTTTCAATGGAATTTGAAGGCTAGAAAGTGAGGTGTATAAATCCTACTAATTATATAATCTCTCAATTTATTTCGATTTCAGTAAGTGAGGGTATTGAAATAGCTATAAATCAAGTTTAACATCCCTAAAAAAATGCTAAGTAGCTACGCACGAACTTTCTAGCTCTATTTTTTTATAAATGGAGATATTTGCTCAAAATTGTAATATACTATACACTAGCAAACCCGAGAACATATTGGCTTAAACATACGTAAAACATTTTGTATTCATTGTTGTAAATCTCATAATTTTATTTTTAAGGAATTAACGTCTTAATTTGTGTATTTGGATCAATACAAAATATCGATGTTGGGTCCCCAAGGGTCAACACATCGTATTAAAATTTTGACTTCCGGTTAACATTTTCGTCATTTTACTAGGAAATATCTTATGGTAATTCCATTGCTATTAAATTTCTCTTTTTTAGGTTTTGACCAATAAAATAGATAATTATTGACTATTGAGTATAAAATGAGAGAGATAGATTCGTTGTAGCCGATTTTGAGATAATGGATTTTTTCTTTTTTCACCCTTTAGTAAACTGATATAATTTTAGGGTTAGGCAAACGGCGTTGAAAAAGCAAATTTTTAGGGTTCGGAGGGGAGGGGGGTGTCATGAAACGTCGACATCCATCAACATGGTATGCTAGATTTTTTTTGATGGTTGTAATGCTTTACCTTAAAGTGTTGGCAAAGTTAAAAGAAATATATATTTGTGTATAACTTGAAAAGTTTTGGTATTATAAAATTATATTTCATGTAAAAGATGTTTATTATAAATAAACCCACATGTATGCGATGATAAGTAATATTTTATCTCAAAGACTTGCAGAGATAAAATTAAAAATTATAATTTATACATCAGACCGGAACCATTAAAGTCATGATGACGAAAAGTTGAGGGTAGACATTTGGTGTGTAATATTGATCAAATTATAGAAATGAGATTTAATTAAAATCGTTAAAACCGATTTTGATCAAATCGATTTTTTCTCTTTCCGCCCTTAAGGAAACTACCCTTAATTTTAGGATTGGATGTACAATTCCAATATTTCCTCAGAGTAAACCCATGGAAACCCTATAAACCAAGATTCAACCCAATAGGTAAAATAGTTTAGGCTCTAGCCCGAGGTACAGATTGACAGACCGATGACATACGGAGAAAATCACTTTTTTAGGGTTCGGGGGATCATGAGATGTCAACATCCATCATAATCTCGAGTTCAATTATTTTGACGGTCACAAATCTATAAGGTAGCGAGAAAGTAAGCATATTGATATTGGGTCCCCAAGGGTCAACACTTTGTATTAAAATGTCGACTTCCAGTTTAAAATCTTCAACATTTTATTAGAGGTTGCGCATATATGGTTATTGCATTGCTATTACATTTCTCATTTATAGATTTTAACCAATAAAATAGGTAATTAATGAAGATTGAATTTAAAATGACAGAGATAGATCATTGTTGAACAAATATTTCTCCTAAGAAGTTGAAAGAAAGAGAACATACACCTTTTGAGAGACTTACTCATTTCTTACTCTATGGCATTACAGAATTATTGCGTTAAAACCTAAGTAGTATATCTTCACAACTAAACTACACAAAATTGTATCAATATATTTGCCAGTATCTCAGAAACTGTTGGTTTTATAAAAATGTATTTCATATACAAGTTTTTTATTTTTAATAGTACTACAATTTAATAAGTTATTTGGTATCTCAAATAGTTGCAGAGATACGGAAATTTCCGCTTTTGTAAATTACCCTAAATTCATTTCCATGGGAATATGAACATATCCAATTTATTTATATTCTTAATCAACGCCTATATACGAATTGTAATCAAAGTCGTTAGAGCCTATTTTGAGAAAATCGAATGTTTCTCTTTTCGCTTTTTACTAACTACTCTTAATTTTGGGGGCTAAACAGACACACAGACAGATGGAATTGCAAAGACCACTTTTTAGATCCTTTTTATGTAGGCGTTTCGTGCCGCGCGACAAACGATGACAAAGGTCGTCACGTTTTGTAAAACACTGAGAACAAATGACTCCTTTTACCTATGTTCTGCAACCGAAAAAATTGCTGTCGCGTTTTGTAAAACATGCCATCCTGTCCTAGAGAACGCCAGCGGCAAAAGTCACGTGAAATATTTTAAGTACATGGCATCTTATGGGTCCATTTATGCAAACGCGCCTCTTGTCTGCTCTGCGTTGTCTTGACATCAGAGCTGCCGACCACTGGGTAGTAAATAATATTGGTCCAGTTGTCTGGAGAGTTATAAATCGGATTACTGTGTCACTTGAACAATTTATATTTTTTATAATTTAAAAAATAAATTGATGATTTGGATACTGAACGTTTTAAAGATGAGGTCAAGAAAAATAAAGTAATTCGAGATTTATAACCGTAGGAGTATAAAACCATAAATATAAAGAAAATTCAATGGATAGAAAGAAGTGTGTTATGTGTTTCACCATTCAAGAATAGTTTTTTAAATTTTGTCTCTGTCGTCTCTATCTTTTTTTAGATGTTTAGAAATGCCCCAGCTTCAAATCTTGCAAAGTTGATGGGATGAACAACCAATTTTCTTTCCCTTTTTTCGATGTAATCTGATAATATGCCAAATAAATGACGCATTGATACGTCTTTCACCCCCCAACACAAAGGTAATGGAAGCACTTATACAATTTCTACTTCACGACTACTATTCTTTTCGAGGGGTGTCAAATGCCGCGTGAATAAAATGAACCTACAAAACGTGATGACTCTTGCCGTCGTGTGTCTCGTGACACAAAACGCGTGAATAAAAGCAGCTTTAGGCTTCGGGGGGTCATGAGACGTTGATATTCATCAAAATCTCGAGTTGGATTTTATTGACGATCACAATACTTTCTATACCTGTAAGATAGCGATAAAGTAAAAAAAAAGCCTACCTAATTACACACTACCATTATTTGAACCTCAAACTCCTTCAACTTCATATTAGTTTGCTGTTAGCGTGATGACTTAGACCATTTTACCAGCTTGGTGGGTTTATTTAATAGTAAATTAAACTATGTAACGGTAAGTGGTCATCTGAGCCATACAGTCGTTTGACTAATTTAGTGTCGGCTCAAGGCAGATCATTTTGTGATTGTGACGTCATGAACCATAAGATATAGACTCATTCCCTAGTTATTAAAAAAAGTATTTATACAACATTTTTTTAATTTAATGAATATGTTTGATACTAAGGTTATTAACGTCTAGTTCTAAGTAAAGGTTTGGAAGGATTCCCAAGAGGAAGGGCACCAACATTATTGTGGAAAGGGGAAGAAAAAACAAAAAGTGTTTGGACCGCACGCAGAAAAGATCCCACAGTGATCTTAAAACTTACATTCTGTCACCAGCAATCCAGTATATTGAGACCTTAACTGAATCTATGACTGTGTGACCGCCGGTGCGTATTATTACACTGTTAAAGGTATGAGAGAATACTCACGAAATGTAATACCTAAATACGTGTAGCCGACACGTATCTTCTAGTCAATGACTGTTCGTGCATGGACCTCAGTGTTTGTTCCTGTTTGTGTTGAATTCCTGCGTGAGATCGGGAATATTTGGAACCTGACGAATCTTTAGGCACGCCAGACATCATCGGGAGATGACGCGGCGTTCTGAGTGGAATATACATGATGGCTCTATTTCACACCGAAAAAGAATAATCATCAGCTATTTTTCACTTTAAAGCTATACTTTCTCGAGTCTGATAGGTGGAATGGGAGAGAACGCGAAATAAGTTCCGTATTTTTGATGGGGTATTTTATGGCGGAAAAATATTTTAGTACCAAAATAGAAAAAATAAAAAAATAATTCAGTACATAGGCAATAGGTAGTAGATCTTCATTTCTAGGGAAGGGGGTGGGGTTGGGAGGGGATGTCAAAACGAACTGATTTTCAATTAAAGCAAGAAATTAAATAACACTAATAATATGATAACGGAATTATTTATATAACAATTCATATAAAAAGCTTTCCTTTATCATTTATGCATAGCTTTAAACTTGTATTCTCAATTTTTTGAATAAAGCAATTCACTGTCTCCTTTACGGTAGTATTAGTGTCCCATTTGATCAGATTATTTATTAGGGAAAGTGTCTCCCCCGTCCTTTTCAAAGACCACGTTCATTCTTCGGTAAATATATTTATAATTTTCTACATATTGTAATCTCAACAGCTTTTTGATATTTGTAATGAGAAACTCAGAAGATTTTAATAATTAAGTAAAAAAGTCCTGCCCATGAAAAATATTTAAAATATGTAGTGATTAATTTTTGTGAAAAAATAATTTAGATGTATATGTTGAAGCAATATTTTATTCATTCTTTTAAAAAAAATTGTAAAAAAAATAAGGTCCTTAATTTATGTTTCCTTTTATCCTAACTTGAAAGAATAAATACATTCACCAATCATTAGTTACTATAAGAAACGCAGCTTTGAAGAATCAACACTACTAAAACAATATTAAATGATGTTAATACTCTCGGTGACCTGGCGGTCTAGGGGTAAAGTTTCAGATTTCTGTTCTGGCGGCCGGGGTTCAATCCTCGGTCCCGGCACAAATTTATCTGATTACTAAATCCTTCCTTCACCTCTGACGGGACATCTTGTGAATGTGTGAAATGCCAGGCCTCCACCGTGGTTCGGATTCCACTTTAAGCTGCAGGTCCCCCATTTCATCTCATAATCACCCCACCATTATATATTAACGTAAGTGCGTATAACCTGAACGGCTAGTAAGAGGTGCTGCTAATAATAATAATAATACTCTATGTCTTCAACCTATTAAAATTGAGTTTAATTTTTGAGACGCTATTTCCTCTTTTCAAACTTAAAATAAACTTATAATATATTGTTTTGATTTCAACAGGGACACCTTTGGTTTAGAGTAAAACATATTTTAAAAAAACTAACCCAACAAGGGCACTTTTGTATTAGAGTGAATCACATTTAAAAAAAAACTTCTTTTAAAAAAATGCGGTTTATCTGAACGTCCGAAACATGTTTCAGTGCTCTGGTAGGTTTGGCCCAATATATCTGAAGGAGGTACTCACAGCGGTTGAAGATGGAATCCCAAAATTAGTAGTTTTATTATTATTATTACGTTTAACATAGTGTTTTATTGTTGTTTATTTACACGATACGTTTCTTTTTACCCATACGTGCTATTCACCCGATTACACTGAAAGACCAGGGATGAGGCTTATAGAGCTTAAAGGATAATAATATTGTTATTTGGGAGGAGGGAGACTGGGTAGACATTTATAGCCATTGGTGGAGTGCATCCAACTGGGATTCAAACCTCAACCTACCAATGACTGGCAAACTAGACCAAACAAGAAATATGTCTGGCTTAGAACGTTTGCCAACTAGTGTGGGTAAGATTAGTCTATGGAGTACGAATGAGGAGGTCTTTCTAGAGACCACGTAAGTCTGGGTAGGGGACGAATAAACTACAGTGATAAATATCATGAGAATAGACGCACTACTTGTATCAAGCCGAGAATCCAACTTATATCTCCCTATAAGTTCAGTAGGCTTATGTATTGAACCAGGCGTTTTATATATTGTAACCAAAAATGTGAGTCCAAGTATGTTAATACATTTTTTTGGGAGCCATATACTATATATTTGGTTACAGGCACTCAATTCATAACACCAAAATAATAAATTAAGTGAGTGAAAATCAAAATATTTTGAAAAAAAAAAAACTATAAGATATTTTTTATTTTTTATTTTCAGTTTCATATCTCTTAGCTAAAGAGATTACCAGAAGTTAACAAGGATTTATTTTGACTAAAACCTATACAATATCCTTAAAAAATATAGTATCAATTTATAAAATAAAATATAGCATTACTAATATTTTAAAGTAGGTATATGTATAAAAATTAGAGTAAATAACTTGATAATGTCTGTACCTTTGTGCTGTTTAGTGAGTACTAGTTGTTTTATAGTCATATTTTGTTAACTACTGTCTTGATTTTAAAAGATAATAACTGTGGATTTAAATTAATTACAACTTTCTAGAACAAAAAAAAACAAAATATTTTACATAAATTATTCCAAGTTAGGTCAAAATCCATTGAAATCTCAGCAAAGTTGGTTTTCCTAAAGAGTTACTGTTTAGTCTTTTTATGGTTAGTCTCGATTTATATTCATGCAAAACAAATAACTAATAATAATTAGTGCTTAAGGTACAGTGCACTATTCATTAAAATAATACAACGGTTTATCATTAAACATAATGTTTTAAGTCTTACTTAAATCGATTGCATTTTATTAATTGAAGATGACCTAGCTTCTTTGAAATACTGGATAATGTCTCTAAAAATACTTCAATAGAAGATTCACTCAAAAAATAACTTTAGTTAAACTTTCTCTTTTAGGAGTCAAAATTAACCTTATTTAAGTTTTGCTTATACTATTAAATAAAATGTTATCTTTATTTGGTTATTTCATTATTGTCATGAATAATTTGACAGAACTAGTTCTCAATAACAGAATAAACATTATTTTATTAATTATCCTTTATTTTCCAACATATATTATATAATCGTAGTAATAAAGGGAAAAAAAAGAAAACCCGTTAATAACTAATAAGTATGGCTACCAACTTCGCAATTCCATTTTCAAACATGAACACAAAATCTAACTTTTCTCTCTGGAAATATTGGCATTTAATTAGCCTCTCCTCGCATTCTCATTTGATGATACGTCTCAAGTCCAATGTTTACCTAAACTACACTCCATACAATACGTACAGGAAGTTAAAGTTAAAAAAAATACTATATGAAGTGTGCCCTACACACTTTTCACTATCAAATTATTTAAATACTATCATTCAAAATAATGCATTTCATATTATTGCGCACTATGTGCTATTAGATATGCGTTATTCGTTATGCGTTACTATAAACCAATCCTAAATTCAGAACTTTTTTAAAGGTGAAATATTATTAAAAACAGCTTCATATTTATTCGCCTATTTGATTAGGTTTTGTCGCTTTAGCCAGGAGTGCACATTGACTTCACTAGAAAATTAATAAAACATATTTTCAAAGTAGACCTAAATTAATTTGAAACTTATTTTTTAGATGTATACATTGCTCATGAAATACTAACGCTACTATGAAATAACTAAACTTGACGTTTACCGATGCATACTGTTAACGTAGTAATATTATAAAATATATTTATAGTCATTGATTCATTCTTTCTAAAGTCTGTATTTTGAATCTGTATAATCTTCTTAGTAGTAACACTTTATTTGTTAATCGGCTGAGCCCTTCTGCTTTTACAATGTGGCCTAGATTCATACTTATTAAGCTTGAAAGATGAAATCAAGGATTGGAGATTCTCAAGAAAAATTAATCAATATATAGTAGCTTATAAAAGTGGAAATATTACATAAGTATTTCACAGCCATTATTGGGTATGTATGATTCAATAATAAGCTTGCAAATGAAAAATCGTTTTTCATTCACAATTTAATTTGATCACCCTAAGTGTTTTATAACCAAGCCTTACCTATTTTAATGTTTCAGTAATTCGTTAATTTAAATCTCATTTTCAAACACTAGGAAGCTAATTAAACAGATGTTTCTAATTATAGACCACGTAAAGCTTCTCAAAAGACATAGAATTGAGCAATTATTCCTTTAATGAGAAAGAACCACTTAGTTTTCAATCGATGAATACGAATATCAAAGAAGAGTTCAACAAAAAACCATTTTGAATGAGTGCCAGGAAACTTAAAAGATGTGATCTTTGGGATGTGGTTGTAGGAACTTAATTATATTTTAGTTAAAATTTCAAGACTTTTTAATAAAAATCTATGTTTTATTCAATAAAATAGAAATGTTTTATTTCTTATTGGGGATATCGACATTTAATTAACTAACACCCTCTTCGGTCATAGATTATCGAGGGCATTCCTCTCGCAATAGAATAGAATGCTGATGACGTAGAGATGATTCAAAGCCCGGTCATGTTTACTGAGGTCTATATTCAATAAATGGTTTTAAACTCTTCCTCCCCGTAGATACTGGTAAACTTCCTCTAAATTCAACCTTATGCTTCCCACAAAAAAAACCCATCATCTTAGTTAGTTCATATTTGTACAACCCGACATGTCGTGAGAAGTGGTGTCATATAAAATTAACTAACAGGGTATTGATGAGGAAAGTAGATTTTAGAGTGAATTTACCAAGTATTTGGGTCAAGGAAGAGTATAAAAGCGTTTAGGCGAAACTTTTCTTACTGTTAACTGGCCTGACAGCCTCGTCACCAACAAGCCAGACTTGAATAGCTTGGAGTTTAGTCCATGTGCCTACCGTTGCGAGTAAAGATACTATTGGAAGTTGCCAACACCTATCATATACCTCCTCTAAATTCTATCGTTCTCATTCTTATACTTGCTATACAGATAGACAGGATGGGTAGTAAGTAGGACCAGTAGTCGGGAAAACAACCATGGCCAATGAGAACAAATAATTGGGAAGACACCAGATCGACTAATACTTGATTATTGGGGGATGATGGAGGGGGAGAAAGGTTTTAGTGTTGACATACCCTGGTTCTAAGGGTGCCTTGGGAGTAAATTTACTTCTTTATAACTACTATTACCTTCTGGGGAACTTCATATATGCATCTTAACAATAGTAGGCAGCACAATTTTATGCAAACTATTATATTTGCTTCGTTTGGTTAAAACTGTTGTTATAACAATTCAATAATACTAATCAATAGTTGAATGTTAACTGTTTTTTATAGCTAGTGTTTGGCGTGATGTTGCTTATGCAGTAAGTGTAGTTTCAAATTGCACTTCTGGATCACTTTTATTTGACCGAGTATGATGTTGTACATAAATATACCAGTTGGGACTGAACCAGCTATTTATTTAGTAGTTTTATATGTCATAGAGTTATCAAAGTGATAGCAAGTATCATGGGTTTGGTAAATAACATTATGTGGTTAATACTTTGGTAAAAGGTTTTGGTATTGAATTACACACACAATGAACTACATATTATACCCTAATACTATTATATATATATACACACACAAAATATTCACCCCAGTATATATTACCGAATTATTAATGGAAACAAAGTTTATTTAGGAACTCAATCTATACATTAAAAATCAGACTCTAATACAAATTTTATTTAAAGTCTTTAAAATGTGGCCCTAAAAAGCAAGATAAGAGTAAAATTTGACTCGACTTTATTGAACAGTGTTAGGACAATGATTTAGAGATATATATGCTAGCATTCTTATTTGAATACTTTTTATAATGTCCTTTAATATAAATTTCAAATAATTAAGTAGACCAATCCAAATACGATTTTCCAACAAATTACTAGAACATAATTTCCATTTTTTAATGTAAACAATTAAATCCATACCTAATTGTTTTACTTAGTTAATGATTTTAATTTTTGTTGTATTTTCACAGGCAGATTGTATCTACTAATCTGTTGAAAGATACGAATAAATCTCGCAATCATCAGCTTAGATGTGAAAAGGGGACCTCAGTCTGTAAATCAGGTACAGTGCATTATTTACTTATTTTACTATCTGGCAGTGGTTTACAATTATTATTTGCCTGGTATTAAAATGGCCGTGAAAAATATTCTAAAATATATACCTAGTAAATGACTAATATAAATTAAATGTGACTTGAAATATTGTAACACACTATGGTATATTATCTTTTGGATTGAGGAAATTTTAAAGAAATTGAGATAAAACTTAAAATTATTTCCGAATATATCATATCTCACCTTTTTCTCGTATCTCCTGGAGATTCAAATCTTGTACTAATATTGGGTGTCTAATTAACATCCACTTTCTGAACAAATCGATTATATAAGTGAGCTTATGAATGACTGCGTTGTGCAAGACAACATACCAGACTGTCAATAGCGAGGTTGTTAAGGTTCAAACCTCAACCGAGTACATTGCGATAGTTTTTCACATAGGCATTGGGACTATTGTTTACGTTACGTTACGTTCCGTTACGTTCCTTACGTTAGCTCAGTTTCACTTCCTTTAATCTACCGTCCTCACTCTTACCTTAGAGATTGAACCATTAAATAAACCCTGTGTAAAAGGATAGTAACTAAAAATATTATAAATAATCACACGACTCTCAAACTAACTTAATTCTAGAGAAAACCATACAAAGAATCACTCGGCCGTGTTTCCATCACTGTGAAAGAGGAAGCCCATATTTTAACCAATCGTACATGGTTTTGTACGGCCGAGAATCGAACACGGATCCTTAGATCAGTATAAAAGTGCGCTAACAGCATAATAAGGTAACAGCTACATATTTCATCCAAACATAAAATAATACATGTATTCCACAGTGTTTATCAATGAACAATCTACATGTACTTTTATATGTAGACTACCCTACCCTACCGCACCCTCATAAATGTACATGTTTTTCAAGGGACGGGAAAGGGGGGGGGGCTTGGGGTTCTACTCCCTGACTGGAGGTGGTTCTTCCTAAATGGTTTTCCTTTTTAACTCCTCGCAAATTAAGGTATATTTCCTCTCAGAGCTTCCTTTCTTATTTTTATTAGAGCTCCAGGATGGGTAGTAGAACGTGTTTCACAAAATGATTGTAATAATAAAAATACATGCAGAGTGTGTATTGTTTGTATTCCGCTTGAAAGCTCTTTCGCCTCATCATTCGCAACTAAAGAAAAAAAAATGCACTGAGATAATTTTTCTTTCTGTGCGGAATTTGTAATATTAGCCAATACACTAACTAATAAACATAATCTATCACTGGCATGAAGGAAATACTACACTCTCAACACTTAGGGATTGTCAGAAGTCTGCTACCTCACCTTTTCTTACTCTTGTTCTCTTCGTGTTAAATAAACTCTGACATTCAACCTTGAAGATTAGGTACGGTGTAGTCATCAACTCACATGCGTTTAGTAAGTAATGTATGTATGCACTATGCACCAAGATATCGCCAACTTTTAGATTACAATTGATGGGTTTTAGTTAACAACTCATATATTCCCCCTAGGGACGCTATAATTTCTTGTCTCTCCACTGGATATCATCACTGAAGAACAGCATTGTTACTATTGGGAAACCACGTTCTCCCTCTCTCGTTTTTGTGTGGTCAATCTCCCCTTAAATATAAGACAATTTTGACAACGCTGGATAGTCAATGTTGCCAGTAGCTTCTTCTTATCCCAACACATCATCTTCAGACACAACTGAGAGTGAGGAGATTTGGAAACAGTCAACCAAGAAAGAGCGAAGATAAAGCTTTTCCCCGGAAGACCTGCAATCCCTTCAGCAATGATATTGGGTGTAGTAAATATTTCTCTGACGGAAACTTAAATTCTTTTACCTTTCCCTCCTCTCTCAGCCAACAGGTGACCTTGTAAGGAAGAATGAATAGACTATATAGTATTCTCCTCATTCATCAGTCATTACCATCGTTTTAGTGATTTCTAGCAGTGAGATATTGAAGAAGTATTTAAAAACTAAATTATATGGTGTTTTTTTTGCTGGTGTGTTATTTATGTGCAAACAATAAATGGAAATGATACCACACCTGATATAATTAGGAAATGTTATACGTCCGCAGCTTTTGGTTTTTTAGACTCGTTCTCTTTGTGTTGAACAAACTCAGGCGTTCGACCTGAAAATATAAGACACGAGGTAGTCAGTCTTCAACTTACACGTGTTCATCTCCAACTCTTTATTTTATTCACTCACTCTACAATTACTCACCTTCTTACACGAAGCGAATGTTTGATTTTTATAAAAAAAAAGAATATATAAAAAGTCTCAACTATATCATTAGAATCTCTAAAAATAATCAATGTAGTTTTG
>CABFVX010000028.1:241400-306786 GCA_902151425.1 Timema shepardi
TTTTTTTTTTTTTTTTTTTAAAAAAGGAAAAAAGATCAATGATCATCTCAGAAAGGCTTACCCACATCGGTCGTCACGTGGTCTAAATGTATAATGATCTGTATACATATACTTTTTTTCATTTTTTTCATTACCTTTGAAAAAATATATTTTGCACTCTGATGACTTTGGGTGTTTGAAATGAAATGGACTGTAAAATAGTAGTTATCTATGTGATAATTTCAAAGTATACCTTACTTAACCCGCAAGTGTAATTATGCGCTCGTCAATTTGGAATGACACGTACAAACAAATTAAAACTCAATCTGCACAGATGCATTAAATATTAGTGCAATCAAAATGTAATTACAATTTCGGATCCATTAGAAACAAACTTATATACCCTTCTCTTTGTATGTCTGATGCGTTTAATAAAGAAAACATTAATTAAGTCATAATCGTGTGATGGATTGCGAGCGACGTTCATTTCACAGAACTTATTAAATCGACTGTCTTGATCGAGCATTAATTACTGTGGGAATTGTTAGTTACAAGTTTGATTGCGTTTTAAAAGGTGTTACAATTATTTAATATAGTATTAATTAACCATGGAGTAATTATGTACTCTGTAATTAAAGAAAAAATCTTCTCATCTAGGGGATGACGCCATTCAAATCAAATGCAAATAAATGAACAGATTTTTTAATAACTCAATGCATTTTGATTAATTAACAGGTGGCTTCTAAATATATTAATCTAAATATTGTGATTTTTTTAAAACTATTATTTATATTATTCATTTTTATTTTGACGTCATAAAAAGAAAGTTTGAGGGAAAAAGAAGCTTAGAAAGAAGTAAGATTTATATTTTGGATTACTTGAAGGAAAGAAGAGCATTGGAGGTCGAAGTTCACTGACAAAAGAAATCGATGTCTTGTCAGACATAGCCCCTATTAATAGTAATAATAATAATAGTAATAAAATTTTATAAACAATATAATAACGATACAATTTGTAATGTGGTATATAATATATCAACCTGGTCTGGTATGCCAGTGACAGTGAGGTTAGGGTTCAAATCCCAGCTGAGTGTGCTGAATATAGCCTTCCTTAAACTATTTTCCACTCTCCCTACGAGAAAATGTGGGTGCATTTCCTCTAAAACAATAACTTATCCATCTTAAGCACCAAACTGAAAGTATGAGTATATTCCGTAAAGGAAATAAGATAGGTGGAAAGGAAAATAGCCTATATCTATGTATATATTTTAGACAATAAAACATTTTAAAAGGGGTGTGCAAAGCGAACCCAAATCGAACACCTGAAATGTTCTCGAAGCGAAATAAAATCCCAAATAAGATTTGTTACGTAATTTACGTTTGAAAAAATTCATACTTTGCTTATCTACATATATTAATACGCTATAATTTTTAAGGAAGGGTTATATTATATAGATGTTAGTAAAATTTATCTTAAGAAGATCCATCTAGTTACTATCAAAACATGCAATTTAGTCCAGGAAATAGAGACATATTACCATACAAAAAGTCAAGCAGTTTTAATTTGTTTATATGTCCTATAGGTCAGTCCCGTAGTTCAGAATACAGGTTTTCGACCTCCCCTTCCTTTTACGATCGCTGTAGTGCACCAAAAACCAAAGAAATTCAGTTTTTCTTTTCAATTTATTGATCATATCTTTTTATAAATGCATCCTAGAGAAGAAATTTGTAACTAAATTTGTAGAGTATTAAATTTTCTACAACTTTTGTATGCAAAGATTTTTGTAGACCTATTATGTAAACAGTGACGCACCATCAAAGTTGAAACTTTTTCGTGAAAATGCCACTTTTTTAAATTTTTTCAAGTTTTTTTATTATATCTCTAGAACAGTACGTCGTAGAGAAAAATGTATTGCATAAAAGCTGTACGACATTACATTTTCTAAATATTTAATCCCAGAATTTATTGTCTTGGAATAAACAGAGGAGCTGCGCTTCTTTGAAAGGTTATAAGGTGAATATTTACGCTAATTTGAGTATGGTAGGGATGATAGTAAAAAGAGTTTCTTTCTCCAAAGTCAAGCAACTTAAATGAAAAATAAAATGCACAATGTATATCTTATAATAATAGTATTATAAAATAAGAAGAATACATTTTATAATAATGTATATATCGGTATATTATAATGGTAGTAACAATAAAATTTATAATTTAGAAAAATTTAATTTTTTTACGTTTAGTGTTGTGTGGCCTCGAAGGCTCAGCTAGTTCCTCCTTGACTTCTCCAATCAACAGTCCTTCTTCATTGTTATTAATTATGATGTCCGCTCTATTGCCACAAGTTTGCCCACAACAGTTTTCACAAACTATGGAACACTTGAGACCAGCCTTTCTACAACTGAAGGGCTTAGTGCATACTTTCATTTTCTGACAGTAAATGTAGGTCAGGATTGACTGAGGATCTGGATCTCTGGAGGTTTTAATAGGAACAAGTCCTTTACTGTCCTTCCTCCATCCCCAATCCAGAGGGTTTTTCAGTTGTCCCTATCCTGTCTGAGCTTGTGATAGGGGTGGAAGACATGGTAGCTGCATCTTGTGTCGGTGGCAGCTTTAAAAGATTTAAATTGTTGCCAATAGCAGATTTGGAGACAGCTGATAGTGCAAAGCATCTAATGTTGTTGCCCTGTCACCACCATGCAGAGAAAGAAGTATACGCTCTCCTGCTTCAGAAGTGATTGAAACCCTGGCGTTAGGATCTCTGAAGATCCTTGAAAGTACATGCAATGCTGTTTTGTTCTTAATAAAGTACAGAACTTAGTTTTGCCGAATACGAACAGGAATTACGTGGTGTCGCACCAACTCAAAGCGTGAAGAAGAAGTAGCTTTTCAGGTGCTGATTATTTGTAGGATGACGTGGAAAATAAATTGCCAGTATCACCCACTCTTCCAGGTTTTAAGTAGTAAATGAGGAGATCTTGGGCAAAATTTGTCAAGAGAACTAGCAAATTAAAGTCTTCCCCGATGATCTCCATAGAATAATACTCTGCAGCGAGGGATACAGCAGATGTTACAATAAGCCCATCATCGTGTTCCACTGCCCGCTTCCCAGTTACATTGTCTTGAATGAACGTTTCCTTTAGGAGTGAAATAATGCGAAGTTTGTTATTTTTATTCTCTAGGAATATTTCATCTGACACTTGAGTGATTGTTGACCCATTAAAAATTGCATTAATTGAAGCATTCACATGACACCTTATGTACATTTAAACACTCTTAATACCTCTCACCTCAGGATCAAGAGGGTATCCATCAAAAATGAACATAACGTTTGCTCCATATAGATCTCAAATGAATGTGACGTAACTTTTACAAATTTCATGGAAACTGTCAGTTCTATTCTATGTAACCTTGTGGAGAAGGCACACACCGTCTAAAACTGTGGTTCGATTGGGTGGAAGTTTTGTTATGCTTGATAATAATGAAAATGCTGAATACAAAGATTATTTTGTAGCCTTATGCATCCTGTTCTATGAAAAAAGGGACATTAGGTAAGGCGCCAGTTAAAATTTTAAAACCTCTTCCAAATCTTTCGGCACCTTCTTGGCAATGAAAAATCTCTGAAAAAGTGTCAGAGGGTCAATTGTCAATGTATTATTCTCTACTTTCAAAATGTTGACCTCAGATGCTAATGTCATCACCTTGTTGCTCCTTTTCAGTTTTAAAGATCAAAAATTACCACCAACAATACTGGAAACTGCTACTATCCCAAACTCTTGTGATAAGTGGCTATTCACTTTTTTTATGCCTACGATATCAGAACTTATTGACATAACCACATCAATCACTGGAAAAGGAGGATGTGTCGACAGCCAATTTTCATCTAGCCCACATCTCTGTTCTGAAGGCCTGCCATACCCAAAATCAATCTCATAAGTACGCTTTCAGACATCCCTCATCCATGAATCATTCCACCAATACTTTTCATATTCTTTATCGAGGTTTGCTCAATGATCATGTTCGACCATATGCCTGACCAAAACTTTTCTAATCTCTGAATGGAAAACTAGCCTTTAGTTGTGAAATGGATATACTCTTCAGGGTGCATCCTTTCCTGCAAGCTGCACATATCTAGGAGATAAAGGTGAACACATTTAGCGTGAAATAAAGGCCCATCCTCGTGAAAGAATAGAATCATTTGCTTCACAGTCTGAAAGTGGAGTGACCAAATATCTATACTTTATGCTTCAATGAATTTCCTCACCAGTGTCACCATTTTCAAATACTGTATTCATAGCTGTGCAGTAGGCCCATTACTTTGCAGGTGAACCAGTGCTTCATGAAACTTTATCTCAACCCGTTGGAACTCCTAACTTTCATCAGCTGTAGTTCAACAAATAGGTCCAAGTGTTTAAACTCGAGAGAAGTAATGACCCTAACCAAAGAAGCTGATATAAAAATAGTCATTAGTAAATTTCTTGTTCAACCATTTAACTCTACTAATTATTATTTTTATATCAATTTCTTTGGTTAGGGTCATTTCTCTCAATTTTGGTTGAACCTTTAATTCTTCTTGATATAATTTACATCTCAATACTTAACGTTTCGCATTGGTTTTGTATCAGGCCTGAGGAAGGCGTAATGAGCGCTGAAACATGTCAATCAACCAGCTTAGAGGCGGTACAGGTGTCTAATAAGTGGAATTAAAATAACAGTTAAGGAACGTCTCTTTATTACACCATTCATATGACATTAAATACTTTTTCCGTATACACTTCTTATTTCATCCGATCTCTTATATTTAATCAAATTATAATATCCAACATATTAAAACCATATTGATTGATTTGGACGACACTTTTGCTAATCAACAAACTTGTAATTAATTATCTCTCTGGTTGACACATGTTTTAAATTTCTTGACCTGTTAACAAGGTTTAAACAATAGCCTATTTTAACCTTTTATGCAAAATTATTGGATAAATTTTAAATTCAATTTTAACATGTTTCGTATGTAAGTCACCTATAATATGTTTGCATTGTGTAGAATTGTGTATAAACCATTGTATCTAAATTATCACATCACTAAGGTGGAGATGTAGGTAAAACGAATTAAGGCCGATGATTTTGCAGTTTTTATAGCAAATCTTTTTTTGGCCAAAATAAATAAAATATTACTTCAGTACAAACATAAAATTCAATATTTTTCACATGATGATATCGACAGTTGTTGAATATCCAACATGAGCATAGTGGCATTAGATAAAAAAACTTTTTAAATGATTAAAAATATTGTCATTAAATTCCAGGACACCCTTGAAAGATAATCGAGAACTGTTGAAACCAACATGTGAAGAAAAATTAATACAAGTGGTTGTACTGAGCCAGTACTTGATTTTCTTAGATAAAAAATGTTTTGATATAAGAACTGCAAAAACCCTTACCTTTTCTCGCCTGCCCCACATCCCCAACTATAAACTTCAGTACAAACTTACCCAAAGTCATGTAAAACTATTACATCTATATATCTCTATCATCATGACCTTCAACACAAAAATTTTCCTCGGTTGCTTATTTTTTTTCAAACAGAAATGTCATGGATGGTTTGTTTAAATGTAAATTATCCAGTCGATTCTCACTTTTAAGACAAGCAAAAAATAAAAAAAAGTTCGTGTGTATTGTATATTTTTTGCACAAACAAAAGTGATTTTTGTATCCGCGAATAAATAAATATATTATAAACAAGAACTGAACGGTCCTTTCAAGTATGAAAGACTGCACACATTAGTTTATCAATTTCGAATATGACAGCTCTTTGAAACCTTTTCAAACCAATTTACACTACGATATAAAATATAGGTTACATTAATCAGAATAAATATGTGATCTTCAAACCGATACAAATACAAATGAATATAAACAAATAATAACACAACACTTTATCAAGGAAAGATAAAATAAAATAATATTAAGTTTCAAGTTAAGAAGTGGCGAAACAGATAAAAATAATTATATAATTCCATAACAAATGAATAATTACAAAGAGTTTAAATAATTCTCGAGACAACCTTTAACGAGAGTTAAATATTTACATTGTTGAAGCGAGTAACACATAAATAATTATATAAATATCTATGTCTGTACATGAAAGCCCATAGCTCAAAACAGATGGTAAAAAATCAACAGGAAGGTCTTAGAAAACTTAGATCATTGTTTTAAGGTAGTCTAATAGAGATTTAAGGTGTTAAACCAATTTTTAAATCTTGTACGCAAACACTTTTAGTCGGCAATTACTATTGGTTTCAAATACATATTATTAAATTATTATTGATTATTTGTGCTTATAATTTGTGTTTTAATCTCTTTATAAACTACTGAACGATAATAACGTTTGAGTTTAAGTGCCTTTAAACATGAAATGAGTACAAGTGAAAAACATAGCTTAGAGGTTATAGAGAGGTGCTTAAGATTTGTGTAGCAATGCCTAAATGTCAAATTGGCCCAGTAAGACATCTTGAGGATGTAGAGGTTGGCGTTCAAGCCTCATCCAGGTGAATAGAAGGTTTTATCCTGATTGGTTTCGCAATCCCAACCACGCATATCGTAGAAAATATAATTAATTTCTACTTCCCTTATCACTACCTCATTAATCCCATTAAATGCAGATAGCCTGTATGGGTAATAAGACATAGTAGTAAAAAATTTAAATAGTTGATGTTTCACTTCACACTGAAAACTATTATGATACATGGGATTTGCACAAATAATACGGAAATAATGAAATTTATTATAATTCCTAGAATTTTAATGTTTTTGTTTGTTTTTTATCACCGCACCCTACCACCATTTCTGTTTATACACCTATGTACTAATTACACTAATGTGTTATGGATTAGGAAGGCTTTATTTAAAGGAATTTCACCTGCATTTCCGTGGTGGGGTATTGTAAAACCATTTTGGAAATCCACATGCAGTACACCCGACCGGGATCGAACCCCGATTTCCCCGTCTATGGGAGTCTAGTCTAACATGAGAGTAACACGTTAGACCATGCGGCTACCAAAGCGGTTATTGTCATATACTTATTAAATTAATAGAATTGATAGGTTCTTGTTTTTCGGGGTACTCGTCTATCTATTGTCCAATTTTACTAGGAAAAGTTACAAGACTATATTTTTTTCCATCGTACGGTATTGACTGTGATAGGTGCAGTAAGTAAGTATCTAGTATTGTGACCGTGTGTGTAGACTTCAGACACTCTGGGAGAACAGAACGTTGCCCAGGGCTATACCTTGGAGGTTGTCTACATGTCATACCCGCAATGATATGATGTGATGATTGGGATTATGAAGGTGTTGAGCCAGTGGAAGAATTAAAACTAGCTTAGACCAAATTAACCAGACCATAGTGACGATAGGAAGAGTTATCCTTTCGAGGAAAATACCCACAGTACCACTGGAAATCAAACCCGGAACCTGTAGATCAGTAGTCAGGGGCACTGATCGTTAGACCAAGAGGCTAGTCATTAGACCATGTGAGCTTGTCGCCAAAACAAAGATTGGATTTTCTAAATTTTCTTTCTAAAGCCTAGTACACACTGGGCGATAATCGTCAGATACAAGTATCCAGTGACTCAGCAACATCGTCCGCGGATACATCATCTTGTATCCGACACAAGTCTCCACCGATGTTGCGCGTCCACACCGAGCAGACGCATCTCACCAGTCCCCATTGCTTTCGCAATGGATTCGCACATCGTTGCTGGTGTTGCTGCCGGTTTCATAATAATTTAATGTCCCCAAAATATTAAAATACATTGGTGGAAAAGGAAGTTTTTAAGATGGGGTGAGAATTATTGTGAATGTCTCTTATCAGAGCTATCGTTGAATGATGGGTGGTCATTTAAAAATCAGTCGTAACCAAAACCACAGTAAAACCACCACCACAACACTACCAAGATACTACTACTAGGACGAGGAATAGAAATCAACTGATTACAATTCAAAAGTTTTCCGCCGATATTTGCGTGTGGGTCCACACCGAGTGATGTTTTCCATTGGAGGTGAGAGACCGAGACACTGGCAACATTCTTTGATCTTTTACCGCCGGACACTCGAGTGGTGTTTCCCATTGAAGGTGAGGAGACCGAGACACGGGCAACGTTCTTTGATATTTTACTGCCGGACACTCGGGTGGTGTTTCCCATTGAAGGTGGGAGACCGAGACACGGGCCATTATTTGATATTTTACTGCCGGACACTCGGGTGGTGTTTCCCATTGGAGGTGAGAGACCGAGACACTGGCAACATTCTTTGATCTTTTACCGCCGGACACTCGAGTGGTGTTTCCCATTGAAGGTGGGAGACCGAGACACGGGCAACATTATTTGATCTTTTACTGCCGGACACTCGGGTGGTGTTTCCCATTGAAGGTGGGAAACCGAGACACTGGCAACGTTCTTTGATATTTTACCGTCGGAAACTCGGACGATGTTTCCCATTGGAGGTGGGAAACCGAGACACTGGAACGTTCTTTGATATTTTACCACCGGACACTCGGGCGATGTATCCCATTGGAGGTGGGAAACCGAGACACTGGCAACGTTCTTTGATATTTTACCGTCGGAAACTCGGACGATGTTTCCCATTGGAGGTGGGAAACCGAGACACTGGAACGTTCTTTGATATTTTACCACCGGACACTCGGGCGATGTATCCCATTGGAGGTGGGAGACCGAGACAATGGCAACATTCTTTGATCTTTTACCGCCGTACACTCGGGCGATGTTTTGTGTATCCAGACACACGTAAAACACTGGTGGGCAGCAAGTATTTGGCGATTATCATCCAGTGTGTACTAGGCTTAACCAGAATACTTCTACAACTATTCCGGATATCAACATTTAGCTACACTAATAGGTAGGTAGAGTCTAGAGCAAGTGCATACAAAATTGGTTGAAGAGAAATCGAGAAGCCATTTAGGAAAATCCTTCTCATTGCATCCTATCGGGATTAGAACCATCTCTTTCATTGTCATACCTGACCAGATGATACGGATGCCTTTGCCCATGTTACAAGGAGGTGGGGGTCGAATAGCAATAACACCTAAAATGTGTTATTTCAAACGTAAGAATAGATTACCCGTATCAGTGTTCGAATATTTAAACGTGTCAATAACCTGTTAGACTTTATTCCCCGTGACGGGAAGATCGGGGCTCGAGCCCTGGTTGGTTGTACTCAGTTTTAATTTTCTAAATGGTTTCTCCTTATCTCTTTTCTCAAATAGAGTACATCTCCTCTCAAACTTTATCTTCCTTATCTCTGCCCCGTTAGTGTAGAAATGCGATTAACTCTAACAGCTAATAAGACACTATTCAAGGGAAAAGAACTGTGGGTGGAATCAATTTTATTATCAATAATATTATTATTATTGTTGGGGAATTTGACAATATTCCGTTTTTTGTATTTCAGATTACTTTGCAAAGAAAGAAAAATCTACAAAACATTAAAGCGCAATTTTCAGTCAAATTATGGTTTGGATCGGCTACTCTTCATGGTTTGACTGGATGCTCGTGCAGATCAGTCAAGTGGAAAAACATTTTTTTTTCTTCCCCGCATTTACATTATACTTTTCTAGCCACATGCAAAACAAAAACACACGATACGTTTACTATTTGCAATCAAATAATTTTTCTATTAACCAGATCTACTTACGCTGGGAAAAGGTTAAAACAAACCTAATCAAAATGCGGTTCGCAAACCACATTTGGCAGAACAAGGAATGTACAGCTTACTAAGGGACTTTTCAAGCTGTCATAAATTGTGCTTCTCAAGGGACCAGTATTTAAAAAAAATTTCAACAAGAGGCTTTAAATTAGCGGTAATTTGTATCAATAACCCTCCGCCTGTGAGTTTATAAAGTCCCGAGGTTCTTGCACCCTTTGAAGAGTATTGTGTTTGACAAACAGAAGCAAGACAAATCTCTTAAGTATCGGCTGCTTAAGATAAGTTGAATGACATTCTAAAGACATCTACACACACATATCTCAAATTAAAAGGAACTTACTTTTTATCAAATGTGAGATGTGTTTCATTGCCTCTATAATGTTTTACTTTGCTAAAAATGCATTTAAATATTCACATTTAATTACAATTTTGTCATATTTTTTAAGGAATAAGATATTTGTTTTATAAAAACTCAGATAATCTTATTTTATTTCACTCCCCCCTTAAGATTATATATATATATATGTATAGTAGATAAAAGTACATATGTATGTATAAGTTTATATATGTTTATATGAATATATTTTATATTAATATTTAGATATATAATGTATAGATAAATACATAGATATACCCCAATATATATAAATTAACATTTACGTGTATAGATAGATAATTATTTATCTATATTTTATATAGATTTATCTATATGTATTTATATACTCTGTTTCTTACTTAATGGATGTATATATATATATATATATTTAAAAGGGTAATAAAACCAAAATGAATTTCTCTGATTTACTCTAACAAATAATATCTAATTTCTAAAAAAAAAATCTTGGTTATAATAAAATGTAAACATGTAGGAGTATTTTAGCAAAGTAAACCGTTAAAGAGCTAATTAAACATCATAAGTAAGTTCCATATAATTTGTGATTATATCTAGGTTAAAGTATTTAGTATTAACGAGGGATATAAATAACATACAAATATTTCATTATCTTTAAAAGAATAACTTATTCCTTAAAAATAAGGCAAAATTTTAATAAAATGGAATACTAACTTCTCTGCTAACTTAGATATTATAATATATAGTAATAAATACTTAATAACATAGATAAAATGGAGTATATATATAATAAAATAATATATAATTCATATTTAAATATAGCTTATAAGAATATATATGATAATATATATTTTTACTATTATATAAGTAAACGTCATAAGATAAGTAGTAATCACTAAAAATAATGATTAAATAAATTGCTGCAACCTGAAACAAGTATAATAACTTCTTTATGCCCCTAGTTTATTTCCGAAGCATTGCATCCCTGAGCTAAGATGATAGAAACAAAGAAAGGTATTAAACTGTGAAAGCATCAAATGAAATTACTTTGAACTTGACCGAGAATAATGTGCAACATTGCTGGCTGCTTGACCTTTACCACACAAACCTGTGTTGGGCTGACAGCGAGTTGGCACAGGTCTCTTCCTACACGCTCGAGATAAGATTGCCGAATATGAAGACGTCAAAAAACAACAACTTCTTGTAGATGTGGAATTGAAAGGACAGGGGGAGGAGGAGAACGTGGAATTTAAGATGAAGAAAATTACCCGTGAGACATTCATGCCCCATGTTTAAAATTGAGACAGGTTTAAGACAACCCATGACATTCTTTCTCTATTTGAATAATTACACTACTCTCACCTCCACCCTAAGTAGTAAAAACATCCTTGTGCCTAAGAAGTTTGCAGCACTGTCGCTAGTAAATTGTACTCTCTTTTTTATGTTCAACAGGCCATCCTTTTACTAGGATACCTAAGATGATTGCAGCAGTGGCACTGCTTTGTTTCGCTATCTCTTCAAGTTCAACAGTCCCTCTTACCTCTTTGTGTTTAACAGTTAACAGTTTTTCTCTTAGCTATTAAGTTGACAGCAGTGTCCCTGCTCTACTTCCCTCACTTCAATCCAAACAGTTTATGTCTATGAAGTTGACAGCAGTGTCCCTGCTCTATTTCCCTCTCTTCAATCCAAACAGTTTATGTCTATGATGTTGACAGCAGTGTCCCTGCTCTATTTCCCTCTCTTCAATCCAAACAGTTTATGTCTATGAAGTTGACAGCAGTGTCCCTGCCCTATTTCTCTCTCTTCAATCCAAACAGTTTATGTCTATGAAGTTGACAGCAGTGTCCCTGCTCTATTTCCCTCTCTTCAATCCAAACAGTTTATGTCTATGAAGTTGACAGCAGTGTCCCTGCTCTATTTCCCTCTCTTCAATCCAAACAGTTTATGTCTATGAAGTTGACAGCAGTGTCCCTGCTCTATTTCCCTCTCTTCAATCCAAACAGTTTATGTCTATGAAGTTGACAGCAGTGTCCCTGCTCTATTTCCCTCTCTTCAATCCAAACAGTTTATGTCTATGAAGTTGACAGCAGTGTCCCTGCTCTATTTCCCTCACTTCAATCCAAACAGTTTATGTCTATGAAGTTGACCAGCAGTGTCCCTGCTCTATTTCCCTCTCTTCAATCCAAACAGTTTATATCTATGAAGCTAACATTAGTTTCCATAATCTTTTTCTCTCTCTTCAATCTAAACAGTTTATATCTATGAAGCTAACAGCAGTTTCCATAATCTTTTTCTCTCTCTTCAATCCAAACAGTTTATATCTATGAAGCAAACAGCAGTTTCCATAATCTTTTTCTCTCTCTTCAATCCTAACAGTTTATGTCTATTAAGTTGACAGCAGTGTCCCTGCTCTATTTCCCTCTCTTCAATCCAAACAGTTTATATCTATGAAGCTAACAGCAGTTTCCATAATCTTTTTCTCTCTCTTCAATCTAAACAGTTTATATCTATGATGCTAACAGCAGTTTCCATAATCTTTTTATCTCTCTTCAATCCAAACAGTTTATGTCTATGAAGTTGACAGCAGTGTCCTTGCTCTATTTCCCTCTCTTCAATCCAAACAGCTTATATCTATGAAGCTAACAGCACTGTCATTGGTCACATGCATGCTGGGCTGAGAAAGTCTAGATTACAAATTTAGCTGGTCCACAAACTTTATGAAAATACCTTTATTATTGGTGAAATCTCTAAATATTTTGTCTTTGGACAGTAATACATCATTAGGTTGGTTTCATGACAAAGCATATTTATTAATTAAATCATGAAACTCTTTAAAAAAGTGTAATTATTATAATTAGACTTCTTTATTTTTCTAGATTCAGCTACTATGTTACTATACTATGGTCCTATACTAAATAGTAAATGTATATTTAATAATGATAATTTCAAACAACACGAGAACAAATTATTATTTGGTTAATGCTGTGGACTCGAGTGTTTGTTTGTTTCCTTGTGTAAAAATGTACAAACTTTTAGACAATTTATTTAAATCATTGTTGAAATTTTTAACAAAGATATGAAAAAATTATATTTCCTAAGTATACAGCCGTGTAAGCTATCAGATTCATATATTTTGAAAAATGACACCTGGACATTGGAATCAAACCCAAGACACTTAGATTAGCGCACAAATGGTCCACCACTGAACTATCCAGGATTTGTCCTGTGTTCGGGGAGATTCTTACCTCATAGTTTAAGGCAGAGTCTGTGATCGACGTGGGTGAAATCATCAGCTACTTATTAAGCTATCACGTCCATCGGGGACTAGGGAGTGGCTTTGGCGTTCATGAATAGGAGAGCGGGGGCTGGGGAAGAGTGTCAAATGCTACCTAAATAAATGGTACGAAACTGCGCAGACTTTCTCAATCTATTGTTTGAAAATGGAGATATTTACTCAAAACTCGTAATATATGTGAAACGAAATAATATACACTAGCAAAACCAAGCATAAATTGCACTATACTTATGTAAAAAAAATATATTCCCGGTTTTAAATATTATAATTTTGTTTTTAAAGAATTAATGTCCTCATTTGTATGTTTGAACCAATAACAAAAGATCAATGTTGGGTCCACAAGGGTCAACACTTCGTATTAAAATTTTAACCTCCAGTTAAAATTTTTGACATTTTATTATGTGTTGCAAATCTTCATGCCATCGCATTGCTATTAAATTCCTCATTTATAAATTTGGACCAATAAAAATGTAATGACTATTGAGTCTAAAATGGATATATATCATTCTTGTACAA
Organism: Timema shepardi; assembly: GCA_902151425.1. Taxonomy (NCBI): domain Eukaryota; kingdom Metazoa; phylum Arthropoda; class Insecta; order Phasmatodea; family Timematidae; genus Timema; species Timema shepardi. The sequence continues at coordinate 255,265 of CABFVX010000028.1, forward strand.
ACATTTTTCCTAAGAGGTTTAAACAAAAATAACATACACTTTTTGAGAGACTTAATTTTATTTTATTACTCTATGCCATTGGAGAATTATTGCGTTAAAACTTAAGTAGTATATCTCTACAACTAAATCTCACAACATTGTATTAATATATTTGCCAATATCTCAGAAACTGTTGGATTTATAAAAATATATTTCATATAAATGTTTTTTATTTTTAATATTACTACAATTTTGCGATGATAAGTTATCTAGTATCTCAAATAGGTGTGGAGATACGTAAGTTTCTGCTTTTATAAGGTACCCTAAAATTCATTTTCATTGTAAAATGAAAATTGCCAGTTTATTTATAATCTTAATCAACACTTATATACGAATTTTAATCAAAATCTTTAGTCTATTTTGAGAAAATCTGTTTTTTCTCTTTTCGCCCTTTCTTAAACTACTCTTAATTTTAAGTTTAAACAGACACACAGACAGACGTCATTGCAAAGACCACGTTTAAGGGATCTTAAAACGTCGACATACATCAAAATTTCAGGTTAGATTTTCTTTTGCGGCCGCAATACGTAACGATAAGTAATTTCATATATCAAATAGTTTAGGAGATATTATAAAAAAAGATAACTTATGCATCAGACTAGAGCCCTTAAAGTCATTTTGCGGAAATATCGAGGGAAGTCATTTTGTTTGGAATATTTATAATTGTTTAGAAATTAAATTTAATCAAAAATTTTAAAGCCGGTTTTGAGAAAATCTCTTTTTGCCTTTCACTAAACTACCCTTAGCTTTTGGGTCAGATATACAATTCCAAAAATCCCTCGGGGCAACCCTATGAAAACTCTAGATACCAAGTCTTATCTCGATTGGTAAAATAGTTTAAACTCTATTTGGAGGTACAGACAGACAGACAAACGGAAAGTCAAAAACCACTTTTTTGGATTCGACTTGACTGTTGATGACGGGGATATTAAGGTTTGATCCCAGTTGGGTGCACTTATGGTTTTTTCCCCCTAAATGGTTACCCACCACCCATCAAAGCAAATTTGGGCACACTTCTTCTAAACTAACCCATCCTAATCCCTTACTCCTTAAAGTAATTAATAGACCTTACATAGTCGTATAGCATTAGCGGATAGTAAGATTTGGCGCAAAAAATTATGATAAAAACAGTTTTATCAACATTTAACCTTATCTAAATGTATGTCTGACACTATCTAGGCTACTTATTTCAGCCTCCTTAGAAGCCCTTCACTGTATATATATTTTTATTTGTAAGTTAAAAAAACACATTTTGATACTATTTAAATTTATATCTAACTAATTGCAATATAATATGAATGAAATGTTGTAAATACATTTTTTAGCATTCATCTGTAGGAATTATAAAAAAAAAACAATTGAAAATAATATAATAATACCTATCGATGGTTTTCAAAACTAGGTTGTGCTTTTTTTTTCCCTCCACCTCTCAATATTATTCTGAGCTATTTGTGTTTAACTACAATAATGTGGTAGCGATATGGACGAACGAGAAGGAAACCTATATATACTCACATTTCTTTGAAGGAGCTGGACAATATTTTGAATAAACCACTCTCAATATACCTGGCCTGGTTTCAAACCCTGAACTTTGCAGGACCAGTAATCTAATACAGTGAGAGAGGGTTACTTTAGATATAGACAATTCAACCACCCTATCCGGTATTGTTACATCATTAACGTATATATAAAAGGTTGTTTAGTAAGCGTCACAAAGCAACTGTAAAAAATGTTAGCTATTTATTGCACGAATGCGTAACATAGCAAACAGTTATACCAAACACGCACTATATTAAAACGAGCCACATACAAAATAATTAGGAAAGCTTCAAAAGTTTAATGTCTTTAAGCGGGTGACAGGAGATAAAAAAAGATTAATATAAGCAACATTTATTTTGTAAATTTTCCTGCTTTTACAGGTGCATGAGACCTTGTCAAAAGCTGATTCAACAACCAAAAGCTACGATAATATTTTTTTTACAACGAAGATTGAAAATACTTTAATATTTTATTAATAATAATGTATCAGTATTGATAAAAAAAAATCAAAAGTGACAGCTGAAGATTATACTTGACGTACCAATATGATAAAATAGGTCAAATAACTTTTATAGCAATCAAATAAGGATATTACCCGCCTCGGTGGCGTAGTTGGCTAACGCGCTTGTCGTGTTGAACTGGGGTGGTTTTTCTTAAATGGTTTTCCACTCTCCCTCCACGCAAATGCAGGTTCTCTTCCTATAATTAAACCTCCCCAATTCCTAATCCATTAGAGTAATTAGTACTTAAAGCTTACAACCCAAAGGGGTATTAAGACGCAGTGCTAAAAGAAACTTAAGATTATAAAATAGTGAAAACTTACCAAACATAAATGTTAAAAATAGTAATACCTCCAAGTAATGATTATTAAATGTAAAAATAGATAGTATTTGAAAGAAAATGGCAAGAATCAAGTTTACTAAAAAAATATTCATCCCAAATCCATCCTCTTATTTTAAATACGGAAATGTTCTATTTTAATCTAATATTATAAACACTATTTATCGTCATTATATACTGTTCCCAGCCAGTGGCCGGGTCAGTTTAGTGAAATATCTCCATCTACCTATATCACTTCATGGGTGACCTGGAGGTCTAGGGGTAAGGTGTCAGACTTATGTGCTGGCAGCCGGGGTTCAATCCTCGGTCCCGGCACAGATTTATCTGATTACCAAACCCTTCCTTCACCTCTGACAAGACATCTTGGGAATTTGGGGAATGCCAGGCCTCCACCATGGTTCGAATTCCACGTTAAACTGTAGGTCCTTAATTTCATCTCACAATCACCCTACCATTACACATTAGCGTAAGTGCGTATAACCCGAACGGGTAGTAAGACGCGGTGCTAATAATAATAATAATAATAATAATAATAATAATAATAATAATAATAATAATAATAATAATATATCACCCCATCATTATTCCTAATTTAATTGCTTCCAATCGTTCCCTCTCAATTGCACACTTTTTGTTATCTGCTCTTTTCATCTCTTTCTTAGCCTCCCTTGTGGTCTTTTCCCTACATACTTCATTTCCATCATTCCCTTTGGCATCCTCATTTTTTCCATCGTTATTAGGCCTACATGCACATATCATCTTTGTCTTGCTTCTTCTACTATAGAATGTCCTTCATGTGAGATATTATAAACTTTTATACTATTTTAAGTTTATCTTAGTTTTTTCTTTATATATTTCAAATAGATTTTTAATAAAATCAAATGTGAAAATGGAGTGGTAATAGTCAAAAGCAGCAAAATTATAAACCTAAAGCTTATTTTTTTCATGATTAAGTAACAAAATAATCTCCTTAACTACATTTAATTGAGATGGTGAGCGATACTTCTGAAATTAGTCTCAGTTTTATAATTTAAAATTACCTATGTTAGTTTTTTTATTCAGCACTGCATCTTACTACCCGTTCGGGTTATACGCTTTAAGTACTAATTACCCTACTGGATTAGGAATTGGGAAGGTTTAAATAGAGGAAGGGAACCCGCATTTGCGTTGAGGGAGAGTGGAAAACCATTTAGGAAAAACTACTCCCAGTTCACCCGACCTAGATTTGAATCTCGATCTCCTCGTCCTCAGCAGTTGAGCTCAACACGACAAGCGCGTTAGCCAGCTACGCCACCGAGTTGCGTACCTATGTTAGTTCTAAACTAGTTATACACAGCTGTAGCTCGTATTAGTGGCCACGTGAATACGGGTGTCAATATCTTTTTATATGGTTTTCTAAGAAGGAGGAGGTGGGGGTTGGAATATCAGCCGGGTGTTTTGAGTTTGTTTTGCCTAAATGGTTTCCCGCTCGCCTTCCACTTTCAGATAAGGTACATTTATTTTAAAATTCTACACTTTTTATCTCTGTAATATTTGTGTAAATATGGCTATAATCCGATTTTGTGTTGCGAAATGAAAATTAATATTTATCATCTATTTAGGGGTGTGATAGGCCTACGTTTTCAGTTTCAAGCGAACTCGAATCGAATATATGAAATATTCTCAAAGCCGAATAGAAGTTTGAATATTTTAATTTGGTTGTTTTATTGTTGAAAAATTATTTTATATTGTCTATTTAAATATCGTAATGCACTAAAATTACCTGAACAATATTTATTGCACATTTGTTTGTAATATGTTGCGTGAATCTGAACAATCAAGTTATGATCACAACATGCAATTAAACATTTCAGAATGGCTATATTTGAGCATGAATGGAGTATTTTAACTGTCTATATTTTTATTGGCGTAGCTTCTAAACTGGCATTTTTTCAAAACGAAGTCGAAGCTAATGTATGTTTCGAAGCCAAGTTGAAGTTTCGAAGCTTCGCACACCCCTGCAACTATTATTTCCTAAGATTATTAAATTAATTTTCTTAAAAATGATCTTAACCTTCTTGTATTGTAGGAAGTACTGACTAAATTAATTTGGTATATATCAGTGTTTGAAGGGAGGAGAAACGTTAATAAATCCCAAATAATAATAATAATAACATTGGATATATGATTTAAGTTGACCTCAGTGGTATTGGAATAAAGTGCTCGCTTCAGAACCTTATGCTCATGGGTTCAAACCGAGCTGGGGTTGATAGATTTTTCTTGAGCGATACAATTTCTTAGCACAGTTTCCTTAGGAGTGTTATTAAAACCATCGGTCCCATGTCGATGGTGGCATGTAAAAGAACCCTATGGATGTAAAGATATTGTTCCTTGTTAGGTCTTCTCACTCTTACTCATAGGAAGAAACCATTATCATATAAAGAAAACATTGGATCTATATCCAAAATATGCTGAATTTAATTACAAAATGAAAATAATTTTTTGTTCGAAATTACAAAAGTTATTACACTTGTAAAACCGTCATATACTTCTGCCTTACCCTGTAGTTCGAAACATGTTACAGCTCAACTTTAATATATATTTATAGGTTAGATTTAGATTCTGAAAAATGTTAAGTAAAACTAGAACATGAACGTATAAGTTTAATTCTGTGACCGGGACTATATTCTAAAGTTGTACACTGTACAGTTATAAACATTTAGAGTAACCATAAAATTCTCAATTCGGTAAAATACGGAAATACTGGCGATGAAACATTGAATAGTGTCTAGCTTATTTTGCCCTTCCTAACTAATATTTGGGGTGCATCACCGCTTCGTGTAAGACGTGAAAACGTAAAACTATACAAACTTCTTAAGTTTGTGTGTTTTCCGTAAGAGGTCATAAATAATATTAGGTCAACGAACAAGAGAATAATATTGTGACGCCGAAGGATATATTAAGATATATATATTATTGTTTCAGAATATTCATTAGTTCGTCATTGTAATATTTCAATTTAACACATACCATAATTGATGCGGTTACAGAAACAAATATTATTTTAATTTTCTTAGGTGTTCTAATAATGTACAATAATTAATTATTCTTCCACATTTAATAGTTTTAATCTAAGTATTATATTTTTTAAATGTCTGTCAGAAGCTACCAAACAGTACTCAGAAAGCATTTGGACATTTTTTACTGCACGTGTTGTCAGCGTAATTACGTGAAACCACCTCAAATAAAGTAATTATTAGGTTCAAGCTTTTTTGTGTCCAATAGTTGCATTTACATCCATTATAATTTTGTTTGTTTGTTAAATAACCACAACACAAAGGATTTTTATGGAGCACTTGTTTATTTTATTTAAGCTGATTTATATTAAAAAGTTATATCTTTAAATTGTGGTTACGCCTAACGAACAGAATCGCTTTGAAACCTTTATAATGCTGTCAAGCTTTCAGGAGTCACGGACGAAGAAGAATCTTATTTAATTGGCTTTAAGAAAGGTCAGACTTGTTATGTGTTAAAAATAAATGGTACGGAACTCAGCACGGACTTTCTCGCTCTTTTTTTTTTAAATCGACATATTTACTCAAAACTCGTAATATATGTGAAACGAAATAATATGTACTAGCAAACCTAAGTATAACTTGAACTATACTTATGTAAAACTTTTTTTACTCCCCGTATTAAATTTTATAATTTTGTTTTAAAGAATTAATGTCCTCATTTGTATGTTAGAATCGATAAAAAAAGATCAATTTTGGGTCCACAAAGGTCAAGACCTCGTATTAAAATTTAAACTTTCGGGTAAATTTTCGATATTTTATTAGGTGTTGCAAGTCTTCATGCCATCGCATTGCTATTAAATTCCTCATTTATAAATTTTGACCAATAAAAATTGAAAATACTGACTATTGAGTCTAAACTGGATATAGATCATTGTTGTAGAAACATTTCTCCTAAGAGGTTTAAGGAAAAAACCATAAACTTTAAGAGACTTACATATATTTGATCACTCTAATGCATTGGAGAATTATTGCGTTAAAACTTAAGTAGTATCTCTTTACAACTAAAGCTCACAAAAGTGTAATAATATATTTGCCAATATTTCAGAAACTGTTGGATTGATAAAAATATATTTCATATAAAAGGTTTTTTTTAATTTTAATAGTAGTACAATTTTGCAATTATAATTTATTTAGTATCTCAAATAGCTACGAAGGTACGGAAGTTTCTGCTTCTGTAAAGTACCCTAAAATTAATTTTCATGGTAAAATGAAAATAGCCAGTTTATTTATAATCTTAATCAACACCTAGATAATAATCAAAATCTTTTTTGAGTCGATTTTGAGAAAAACTTTTTTTTCCCCTCTTTTCGCCCTTTCTTAAAATACTCTTAATTTTAAGTTTAAACAGACACACAGACGTACGTCATTGCAAAGACCACTTTTGTGGGGTCTTGAGACGTTGACATCCATCAACATTTCAGGTTAGATTTTCTTTTGCGGTCGCAATACTTTTACCTTTTATTGTGTTCGAAAAGTTACAAAATAGATGTATGTATTTACGTATAGCTTGAACGTCATTGGGCTTATAAAACTATTCTTCTCCTGAATTATTTGTATTATAAAGAGACCTACATATTTGTAACGATAAGTATATTCATATCTCAAATAGTTTAGGAGATATAAAAAAAAAGTTAGTTTACGCACCAGACCGGAGCCCTTAAATTCATTTTCCCGAAATATTTAGAGTAGCCACTTTATTTGGAAGATTTATAAATGTTTAGAAATGAAATTTAATCAAAATCGCTTAAGCCGATTTTGAGAAAATTGTTTTTGTTTTCTCTTTTTGACCTTCAGTAATATAACCTTAATTTTAGGGTTAGATATTATTATTATTAGCACCACGTCTTACTACCCGTTCGGGTTATACGCACTTACGCTAATGTGTAATGGTAGGGTGATTGTGAGATTAAATGGAGGACCTACAGTTTAACGTGGAATCCGAACCATGGTGGAGGCCTGGCATTCCTCACATTCACAAGATGTCTTGTCAGAGGTGAAGGAAGGGTTTGATAATCAGTTAAATTTATGCCGGGAGGTTAGATATCCAATTTCAAAAACCCTCGGGGAAACACTATTAAAACCCTAGATACCAAGTCTTGGCCCGATCGGTAAAATAGTTTAAGCTCTAGTTGGAGGTACAGACAGACAGACGGAAAGTCAAAAACCACTTTTTTGGATTCGAGGGTTCATGAAACGTCAAGATTCATAAAAATCTTGAGTTTGATTTTTTTGAGGATCACAATACTTTCTCTACCACTAAGATAACGAGAAAGTAAAAATACTTAATCATTATTTCCGTAGAATATACTATTCTAAAATCGTAGAATAAGAGTCGGCTTGGTGTAAATATCATATTTGTTCAGACTTTAAAAATTTTACTTTCCGCATTTTATAGAGATGAGTCCTTATTTTTAATAAATGAAGCTCTACGATACAGTTTTATAATTTATAAATAAAAATAAAGTTTTCAATTAAATATTTTCTTCATACAAGCAACAATCGTCCAACTAGAAATAAAGGTTGAATCCGTGGAATGTTTCACGTTTTTAAGAAACCTGTTATTTTTTCGCGACTTGCTCTAAGTTTCTTTTTTTTTATTAGCGAATATTTGTTCAGGACTAGCAGCTAGAGGATCAGGGTAAGAATTCCAAAGATTGCAACAGGTGTCTTAACTATGCGGTCGCAGATCACTGGACTCAACACATTGTGCCAATAAAAATCTTAGTACAACAAATTCCTAAGGATTTAATTTGTTATATAATTGTTCGAAATCAATTAAGATAGTGCTATTTTAAACCTAATAGCCATGTGAATTGAGAGAGAGGTGGTCAAACCAGCATAAAGTGTGCATTTCTTCTGACTACTCATCTGGGATACCCACATATTTACTCCGACGAGGTTGGAATGTGAAAGGTGGAATTTATAGGATATAAAAATTAATTATTTTGCGTGAAATTAAAGTGTGAAGTAATTTAGTAATGAACATCTCAGTACGCTTGGCTGGGATTCTAACCGTGACCTGCCCATCACCAACAAACAAGACTATATAACAATAATACCTTGGTACAAGTAACAGTGTTGACCTCGGCCGTCTTGGGGAAAGGTGCTCGCCTCATGACCAGATGTTTGTGAGTTCAAACAAAGCTGGTGTTAACGGATTTTCTTTAGCGATAAAAATCCGTAACACATCTTCCTTTATAGGGGAAGTAAAGTCGTCGGTCCCATGTCGATTGTAGCATGTAAAAGAACCATTGAAGAAGCTATGTAAAAATACCTTTTTCGGTTATTTTGGTAGGCACTCTCAATTTCACTCATATAAATTCTCGTGTGCAGATCAAATTTATCAGTTCAGAAAGTGCACGTTAAACATATAAAATAAATAATAATATAATCCCATCAGTACACAGGTTTGTGTGTTAATCCTTGGCTTGATGAATTTAGTTCAAATATAATATTTATATGTAATATAATGTCTTTACTTTTGACCGCAAACCTCAAATTAAAGGTAATTTACTGATGAGTAATATGATTGAATTTAAAAAAAATTGAAAATGGCTAAGACAATTTTGTTTGAACTGGACATCTGGGTAGTGTTTGAAATGACAAGAAATATGTTTGTTTTTTTCAACGAAAATCTCGTTTAAGAGTAATGTATTGATAAGTTATTTTTGAAAATTGAACATCTTTCTAGAATAATCGTAATAATGTTCCACAAATTATTGTATATCTGTAGATGGTTTAATATAACAAATAAAACTGTAAACTGGTTTTTGAATTACAAATTTGTTTAAGGGTAGCATATAAGTGTCTGTGTTTTAAAATGCGAATATTTTTAAAATAGCTCTAACAATTGGGTTCGAGTTAAACGTGTGTCTGTTAAACTTTTTACATTATAAATAAATAAATAAAATGTTTTATATATATATATAACTTAAAATTATTTAATAAATGTTTACAGATGACTAGTTTATTAAAATAATATTTTTTTAAATACCTTTAATAATTTTGTTCAAACTTATATTCGGTATCTAATTAAAAATGTATGTTGACATCTTTGAATCAAATAATATAAACATAGTTTCATTATGGAAAGTTTTACAATATTTGATTTTTATTAAATGTCTGTTTAGGATATATCTCAAAATAGATATCTGAGCAGAGTTTTTTTAATGTTAAACGATATTATATTTTCATTTTCACAAATTTAGCTAATTAAAGTGTTTTTTAAATAATTATTTTCGAAAGTTTAAAACTAAAAAACTAAACAAAAATGTTTAGCATGTATAAATGAATAGTGTTTATTTTATTCCACATGATGTTTATTTTTCTGATTAAAACTTACTTAAGATTAGTCTACTGAAATCCAATAATATTTTTTAAAATTTTATTAAAAACTATAATACATTACTAAGAGCTTTTTCTACGATTCGGTAGTATTATTTATTTTTTGTATTTTCTGGGGAAAAAAGTAGCTAGTATGATCATTCCTGAATAATCTTGCTACACTAGGTTTGCGAACCATCCTGTATTTTAAGGGCTCGATCCGTAGTTGACGAGGAAGTAAAATTATTATAATAACATATAGGTTCGACTTGAAAAAAACACTTTATCTTAATAACAATCATAATCGAATATTTAGAGTGATTGATAGCAATCAAATCCTGTTTGTAATAACATAAAAAATCACATAAATTCCAAAATTATATTTGAAAAATTAAAAAATATATATCGCATGAAAATACCTCATATACCAGAGTATAATACATACCGTATACGTGCCTGTCTTAGGTTCTATTAGAGTATCTATTACAAATAATATTACTTATCTATCAATGAAATTACTGTACATTTTAAGAAAAGATCCATCTTTTATATTTTGCTTAGTTGTATTTATAATAATTTTATAATAACTTTAACTATTTGATTATGATACTTGAGCTCAGTTGGTAGCATATCTGCCCACTGAGCTAAGATAATAATAATAATAATTAGCACTACGTCTTACTACTCGTTCGGGTTATACGCTTTAAGTACTAATTACTCTAATGTATTAGGACTTGGGAAGGTTGAATTAGAGGAAGTGAACCCGCATTTGCGTGGAGGGAGAGTGGACAAACATTTGGGAAAAACCATCCCCAATTCACCTAACCGAGATTCGAAACTCGATCTCCCCGTCCTCAGCAGTCAAGCTTCAACACGACAAGCGCATTAGCCAACTACTCCACCGAGGCGGGTCACTGAGCTAAGAGTTCCGAGTTTGATTACCGACATGACCGAAAGATTTATCATAGGTGAAATGTGGGTTTTCCTTTTTACAGTGATTAATTAACTGCTGGAAGGCTGAATATTGTGTCTGTTTAATATTTAAGTAATTTTAAAACAAATAAACTGATATAATCATACGCTTCACCAAGTGCGCTTTAAATACCTCAAATAAAAAAAATATATAAAACGAGTATCGACAGGTATTTGTTATTGTTAAAAAGCAAAGACCTATATAAGTGTGAATGATGCTGTATTTATTTAACTAATCTAATGGTAAATGCTGCCTTTTGATGTAACATTGGAGAGTATGTTTTGTAATGTGTCGGTGAAATTAAGATAAAGTGAACTTGTGGCGCCAACATTTTGTGCTTCACACTCGTTTTGGAACTAGGTGTATCAAGTATTCATACATGCCCCATTATAATTATATAATGTCTAACTATCCAGGGTATTATAATTATTATTTTACTTCAGGCATGATTTTAAATTATGAAAACGGAACTTTGTGAATGGCCCGCCCCATCATTTTGTGAATTTTAAATGTACCCATGGGCAAAAATAGGCCTGAAATTGATAATTGCAGTTCAAATGGCACTCACTGTCACTCACAGCTTTCAAATTCAGTGGTTTTTAATTAATATTTAAGTTAGCTGTAAATAAATGGACACATAACCTAAAATGATAAAAGACATCTAAATATGGCTTGATAGTTGTGATTGGCCACGGGGTCTAGGCCGTTAAACTCACATTACATTTTGTCACCATTGATTGTAAGGGTTTTTAATCATAGTCGGGTTAACTGAGGTTCTATAATTTCCTCTCAACGTTAATACAGATAGATCTTCTTTGAAATTACCCACATAATCCCTGATCCTTATAATTAGACTATACCAACCCTTTTGTTGAATATAGTAATTAAATAATTGGGGAGGGGGGGGGATGAAGAATATTTCACATACAAGAAATATTAGCTAGAACCAAATATTAATTGCTTTGCCCATTTTTATTAAATTGATTTACATAGAATATAGAATAGCCTACGAAATACTTTGTAAAGAATTCCATACAGCTCTACGATTATCTTCATAATTAAATTCTCACGCGTTTTTTAGTCTAATGAGTACCAAGGCATCTAAACATTCTGGCTTAACAATATATTTTCATTTACACTTGGTAAGGTTGACTCCCAGTTCACAGCCGCGTCAGGGGGTGCGCCGACTAAATATCAATTTCATTAGTAAGATTTCCTGTTGATAGGATGTTAGATGTTCAAACTCAAGCCGAGTGTACTAAGTATATTCCTACCCTTCCGCCTCGTAGAGACGGGTATATTTCCTTTAAATCCTCCTTTCTCATCCCATCCCTACTAGTTTATTTAAATGTGTGTAGACCGTGTGTTAAGACGTTAAGCAAATACAAACTTCCCTTCAAAAATATAAATTTTAATACATTTAAAAAAATAAATTAAAATATTTCTGAACCAAAACTCCATTACCAATTGTCACTTCTTAATATATATTTAATTAATAATAATAATATTTAGCACCGCGTCTTACTACCCGTTCGGGTTATACTAATTACTCTAATGGATTAGGAATTGGGAAGGTTGAAATAGAGGAAGTGAACCCACATTTACGTGGAGGGAGAGTGTAAAACTATTTAGGAAAAACCACCCCCAGTTAACCCGACCGAGACTCGAACCTCGATCTCCCCGTCCTCAGCAGCCGAGCTCAACACGATAAGCGTTATATTTAATTAAAGATGTGATTAATTCTCAAACAAATTGTCAAAAAATACATATTTTAATACATCCCAACTTGTCTCATGTCATGAATATTTGTAAACAATCATATTACTCGTTTCAGTGGCTAAATAGTCCAAGGCGTACTTCTAGTAATAGACTGGCCTGATGAGGACGGGTAGATCGGGGTTAAAATCTCAGTCAGATCTAATGAGGCTGCCTTTTCCTCAATTGTTCCTCCCCTTATTCCATTCAGATAGGGTATATTACCTCTTCAATGACCTTCCTCATCCCTACGTCATTAGAACAATTATCATATATGCAGACAACCTTATCAGGTAGTAAGAAGTGGTAATAAAATAAACAGTCATATTAGGGTGGACATATTCTTGTAAAATTATGGTTCAACGACCAGATATAATGGCAGTACGCTTCTTTCACATCCTCTAATTAACTCAAATTAACAATTAACCTATATCCTTCCTTATGGCACTACTTATTTTTCATGGTTTAGTAATTAATCTAATTTATAGGATGAAATATTTGTATTACATACACGCAAAATAATTACGAACCTTAAAGCAAGAGGGGTTTAGATCGTTTCTCGAATTTATAAAGGAAATTGGTAGTTTAGCTAAAACATATTTTTTAAAAGAGTACAATAAAAGTCAAGACTGTTAGTTGTTGCTTTTGTTTTTATGCACGATATAAAAACAAAATGTTTTAAAATCTATTTCACATCACACAAATGTGTGTGTTTGTCGTACATTTCGTTTACGTTGAAAGATATCAAGTGTGATCGAGCAATAGTGAAGTCCATCGAAGTAAGTTTTAAACGTAAAATTTATGGTAAGTGAACACAGTACATATGGGTAACATAAACATTATATTCATACATCTATATATCAATTAAAATAAACACGGATGTATAAAAGTTAGTGTTAGGGAGATTGGGAATCCTCAGAATTCCTGTACCCTTCAAAGTGGGGGTTTCACATATCCGTATACAAACTTAAATAAAGTATAGTGTATTTTAATTTAATATTCTTTTTGATATGTAATTATAAAAATACAAACTAATTAATAATTTAAAACTCACCTACAAAATTAACTCTTTATAAAACTTGTTATTGTAACACTAGCTTAACCGCATTTCAAATAAAAGATTGTGTTTTATATATCAAAAATAGTATCGGAAAACGAATTATATTTTATAGGAGTAAACTACAGTATCTATAGGGTCGAAAATTATTGGTGTTATCTAGTGTAAGATCGTACTTGAGGAATAAACCGTTTTCAAGAACAGATTAAATAAAATGACAGCTTTCAGAAACAAAGATAGAAGGTTATATTAGCTTACGGAGCTCCCTTGGAAGCAGAGATATTTCCAATTAGATATAGCATTTAGGTTAAATATTACTCAAACATTCAATAAACAAATTTGGTTTCCACTGGTATGAATACAAAATTATTATCTATGACTTTATAAATAAATAAGTAAATAAATATATATAGAGCCATATTTTAAGAATTGAAATTTTCCACTATGGAACGTCCAAAAAACGCATATATTTTGGCTTATCGTTAAAATATAATTGCCAGGAAAGTGAAGTATAACTATTATAAGATGGATTGGATGTATGGTTTGTGAATCTGAGGATGTAGTTTAATATAGGTATTACAACATAAATGTTATTGGTATTTGTATTTTCACCCCTCCTGTTTGTTCTCCTACTGATGACCACCAACTAACGTTTATGGCCTTTGTTGATTTTTACTCGACTACACTAGAACATTAAAGTAAATTCAGGGTTATTCTTGGTATAGAATGATCAATGCTAATTTAAACATATTATTAATGGGATGTCAAAATAATATCATACTCAACAAACGTAAACATACGTTTGGCACAAGTTGATTAATGAGATGCCAGAAGAAATTTTAATCTACCAAACACCATAACAGATAAGATGATATAAGGCACAGAAGAGAAGGATAAAAACACATAAAATGGAAATACCACAATATGGCTTTAAAGAAAAACACAGTTCACACTTTACATTGCTGCTATTGGACAAAGAGGTATTGGCTGCCTAGCTCTAAGAAAATTGATAATCACTGCCTTATAACTCGACCTAGGTTTCATTATATCGAATACTTCTGTGCTGTGGGTCCGGGGTTCAATCCTCAGTCCCAGTGGAGATTTATCTGATTGGCAAACCCTTCCTTCACCTCTGACAAGACGTGTATTAATCACAACGTGTGAATGTGAGGAATGCCAGGTCTCCACCGTGGTTCGGATCCCACGTTAAACTGTATGTCCTCCATTTCATCGAGCACAGCACTACTTCATTAAAAAAAAGTTTTCTTTTACGTGTTTCTATACCTCATTCCTGTACTTTCTTCATTCTGTAACTAAGCCCACCTCAAAAAGTGAAAAAAAAGGTTTTATTGAACGAGATAGATCATAACACATGATAACATTTTGGTCATCCACTTCTCTACATCCACTGAGTAGAATCTTGGTGCGATTTTACCTTTACATTCCTTCTCAAGGTGGATTATTTTTCAGTTGCTTAATATATCCTTCACGTCCAGATCTCCTTAGAATAGTTGGTGTAGGATTCAACAGGTCAGTACAGGCATAAGGGAGAGTAATACAAAAAAAAAAAGTCCCGTCCCCCTTCTAAAACTCAGTATGTAAATAACAAAAAAAAAAAATCTGGTGGGGATTTTAACTAGGGGCGAGTGGGGTAAGCTGGCCCAATTCAAAATAGAGTAAAGCCGCTCAGGCGGTCGTACAACCTAACCCGCCCGACTAGTTGCACAATTCAGCAAATTAAAGAGGAAGGAGAGGGAACAGTTTTGCAGAGTTCATGTCCAGTGGAAGTGGAGGGATGGCTATAATACCGGGTTGTAAAAGAAGAGACGTGGGTACGGAGGGCGATGGAGTAGCTGTGTCGTCAGTGTTGGCGTGCCGTGGTTTAGAAGCTAGCTTATACTGACTAGTAATCGTGTTAGCTGGTTTTTAATTAAATATTTCAACAAAATTATTGTGTAACTTAAAAATATATACTATCTAAATCTCGATGACAATATTAGAGCATATTTTATAAAAGTGATTTTTTTAAAGACTTTGACCAAATGGCATCTTTTTAAATAAAATGTAAATAAATTATCTCGATAGGTTTTTCTTTACTCCTTATCATGTGTTTTGAAACGTCATTTCATAAGGATGTTAAACCCATACATTCAAAATTAATATTTAATATAGAAGAAAGATGTGAGTATGCTTTTTTTTTCATTTATATGCTACCGTTTGTTCAGTTAGAAAGGCAGCAGTCTTATCTTGAATGACTACATTATGGCCCTATTTTATAAGTTACACTAATAGTAATATTATAATTAATCAAGCTAAGATTGTTACCTTACAGGATAGACTAAGGATACATCTATGAACACACATTTTTCATCAACTTACTCAGTATTCACACATAAATCAAGGTACATTTATTAAAAATGTCTAATAACCTCATCCCTTATTCCATTAGTGTAAATATGACAAAAGTCTGAACCGGTAGTAAAATGCGGGCACAAAAACATGCGTTTAATAAATTGGAACGTTGTACGGTAGGATTAACTTTTGTTCTTGTTTAATATGAAGAATTGAACTATTTGTGTATTTACTCATACTTAAACACAAATGTAGACTATCCTAAATCGAAAAGTTATATTTACGTACAATTCTATTTTAAAAAGAACTTGACTAATCAACCAAACATAACTTGTTTTTCACGCTTGAGAATATACCATTCAAGGGATTTTATGTTTGTCCTTGTTATTGGCACAGTGACTTTGTTGTAGTAGATTTCTAGAAAAGTGTATTACAAAACCTATGCAAACAATAAATTGTCAAAAAAAGAAGAAAACCTTATTTCACAGTAAATTTTTTAGTATTTCTTGTATAAGCATAGATTTAGTATTGATTAGCGTGTTTGAAAAAAGAAAGTTAGTAAAAAGAGTTGGAGGTGCTTTAATTTTAAAGAATTCATTGTCCTTATTCAATTACTTATGTGTACATTTAATTATGATAGTTAAGTGCTTCTGGATTGCTTCTATATTTAAAATTGCATACTTAGGCTTTCCATATATGGGCAACAAAACATCAACTATAACACATTGTTTAGTTACTAAACAATTTAATTTAGCACTTCAAATTTGAAATAAATATTACATTTGGGAGAAAAGTAGTTTTGTATTAATTAAAATAAAATACAGGCAAAATTTTTAGATTTTGTTATTACATATTTAATTTCCCTTTACACTGATTTTTGAATAGGTCCGAGCTACTTCTCGTTGATCATATTGACGTTCTGTAATATTTAAATCGTAAAGGTACTGGTACAGGCTATTATATACTTTGAACACTATGTTTAGTATTTGTCAAATATGCCACATCGGTAGTCACGTGGACAAAGGCGTCCATCTTGTCTTGTTTGGTTTCCAGGTGAGGGGTAGTTTGAGGTTCGAATCTCCTCCAGGTATAATAAGGGGTCTTCCTTGATGAATTTTCAATCTCGTTTAACGCAATTGCACGTAAATTTCATCTGAAAACTAACCTGCTCGTTTTTACCCAATGTATATAGGCATGAGGATATCATAGAAGGGATACAATATTATGATGTTAATATATTTTATATTATGCAATCAATTTTATTATGTATATTATTTGTAAACTTAAATGCTAAATCGTTACCTCATAAGTGGCTTATTTTATCAAATATAAAGTAGAGACTGCCAAGTTTCAACATTATGTCCTCTCTTTAACATTTAAAAAAATTTTGCAACCCTTTTCTCCTTAAAAAAATATTCTTTGGGGGTTGATATGATTAGTTTCTTAATGGTTTGAACAAAGCTATATATTTGTCGTTTACAGATTAAGACCACTAGATAAATGGGTTTGTCGTGTTAGCTACAGTTTCCTATATTAGAGGTTCAACATTTAATTGTTAATATAATTATTAATTTTGTTTAAAAGTTTTTGGTTAAATAATTTGAATAAGATTGTCAGATTGAGGGAACTATGGAAACAATCCCAAAACTATATTTTACTCGACGGGTAGCGAGTGGATTGAAAACAGATATTTAAATTTAATTAAATATCACTAGCTACTATTTTAAAATGAAAAACTTCTTCAGTGTTCCGAATTTTATCGTTGTCAAGTAAAGGCTGATGCACTTCATCAAACTCGTAGTTCCATGATAGGTCTCATAATTTGTGCCGTTATGTGTACTGTCAACTTTAGGGACCTTTTAGATTGTAGCTAACGCATTGGACTAGACTGACGATGACGGGGAGAATGACGTTCGAATACGGGTCAAGTGTACTGAGAATGTTATTTCCTAAATGTTTCTCCGTCCTCCCTTCAAGCGAATGCATTCACAAATCCTCTAAATTCAACCTTTCTCATTCTTGACACATAATTTTAATTAGTAGGCCTAAATAGGCATAGAGCCCGAGAGGGTAGTAATACGAGGTGTTGAAAAATAATAAAAAGAATTTAAGAATTAAGAATATACAAGTAAATTCTATTTCTAGCTAAATCATTATGACGTATCAAATATTCCAGTTAATCGACCTTGAGATGGGCATAGGCTACCCCTTAACGTCTTAGAATTAAATATTGTTTGAATCTAAATGGAATACTTCATTTCATTTCTACCCATATTTCTAGTCTCCCTATTCATCCGGGCTACCCATATTTTTATACTATTATAGTGAGTAAAATAAAGGCCAAGTTTAGAGGAAATTTGACCTTATTTGCGTTTATGAAGAGTGGGAAGCCATTTAGGGGTGAAACCTCAGTATACACAGAACCTACCTACCCGTTTCAGCAAATCAGACTCGGCAGGACTAATTTCATTCTACTGTTAGTTGTGGGCATCCTTAGTGCTATACCAGGCCAATGATAATTTTTTTTATCTAAATGAATTACGGGAATTGAACCCGGTAACCTTGGTATAGAGACGCAACACTGACTTAGGGTGTCGGATGGTGCCGATAGCTAAGCCATTTGGAGATTAGGATTAACCTATACCAGAACAAAAAATAGCTTGTCAGAAATAAAGTCCCTAATTGTTTGTTGGATGTAATTTAATTTTATAATTTGTAATATAGATAATGATACAAAACATTTAATATACAAAAATGTTGTCCAACAAACCAGCGCCAAGGGATGAAAGACATGGGTAGATTCACAAACAATTAAATACAACATTAATCGTTATTACCAGGTACCGAGCTTAGATGACCTAAAAATGGTAAAGAGCTACCCATAAAATAAAATACCTTTAGCAAATAATATTTAATTTTCCAAAAATCACCTTGAAAATTTGAATAAAAGTTCATAATGAAAATACTGCACATGAATAAATCGTACGCGAACTTTACAAAATCAATTGAACGTTTTAATAACTAAACTCTCCAATTCTATTATATATAATATTGACTATCAAATATCTGCTTCATAAGTAATATCAACCTATTCTCTAAGTAGCCCTGCTCAAGCTTAGTTGCAGTGTCTCACCAATAATGTGTATTTTACCAAAATAGTAGCAAAGAGGATACAAAATTCATTGGTGTACATTATCTTCTCTTTCAGATACTGTTTAGTGTAAACATTTATGATGGAATGTTTACGCCTTTAAAAAATCTATAGTATTTTAAAATATCTAGGTTTACTTATTCAACATAAATGACTAAAATTGACTCAAAAGTATTTAATAATAAATCAAAAATGCTTAAGAACTCCTCAAATATTACATAAAATAAGTAAATATAACCTGAATGTTAAAATAAAAAAGAGCTATAAAAATTTCTTCGAACAGGAGATCATGAACAGAGTGTATGTAGGCCTAAACATGAGCACTTCCTGTGATGTATATATAAAAAAGATTACGCGTCATTTAAATCCGGGCCCTCATAATATAAGAAGTAATTTAATGGAAAATGAGCATACTTTTATAAATAATTCATAATTTAAAGTTCCGGTTTTAAGGCATATATCTACA
This sequence comes from Timema shepardi, assembly GCA_902151425.1. Classification (NCBI taxonomy): domain Eukaryota; kingdom Metazoa; phylum Arthropoda; class Insecta; order Phasmatodea; family Timematidae; genus Timema; species Timema shepardi. Next base: position 274,816 of record CABFVX010000028.1, read on the forward strand.
ATATATGCAAGTTAAAAGAAAATCTTGATTTTAAAAAGAAGTTCTGGAAACATCATTTAGTGTATTGTACAGGGTTTTACAATAAAGTTAACAAAATATAGATATCATGTTTTGAAAATTGAAAAATTACACCTGGACATGGTAATCGAAACCGGGACCCGTGTCCAGGTGTTATTTTTCAATTTTCAGAACATGATATCTAGATGGCGTTATCCTCACTAAAATGCATAAACGATAGCTTCGGCTATTTGATTCATTAAAATATAGATAGTTAATAAACGCCCATATTTCATCAAACCAAATATTAGTCTTTATTATCACTGAGTAGGCCTAATTATTACTTAAATTGAGGAATTACTATTTTTGAGTGTGTAGAATGATTTTAAAATTTTAAACATAATTTTAAGATTGCAAATTTAAAAATTATATTTGCAATTTATTGCTTATAAAGCCTGTCAATCAATTGAGACCAAATATATTTAATATATATCCATTATTACTTAAAATAAAAAAATATGGCTATTTGTCATTTTTACTAGGATATTTGTATGAAATTATAAAATTAGATTTACATTTTAAGTGGACCTGAAGGTCCAGGAGAGAAAAATAATTGCTTGCATGTCTAAAGATTTACAAAGATAAATGTGCATGTCATGAAAACTAAGAAAATAATAAAAATTGTATTGTAATATTTTGTACAAAGATAAGCTGCACGTAACAGAGAAAAAATAAAGTATATTTACTTGTTTAAAGTATATGGTTAATAACATAACACAAACATTATAACTATTCTACTTATATACATGCAGTCTCAACGTTGGCGAGTAAAGCTAGCAACAGACACAAAGATAAACAATGGTTATTACATTGTTTTAATTAGAACTTCCTTTTGTACTGAACGTTTAAAAACACACATTGTAAAAATAAAAGTTGTTCAGAAAATAATTTGACAAACTATTGTTTAAAGAAAAAAAGATAGATTTAAATGTTATAACAATCTTTTAAAATAAAATATAAAATCTCTTCTTTCTTAATTGTAGATTAATGGATGCAACCATATATGCAGTATTAGCCTTGCTAAAAGTTCATTTTAGATAATAGATTAATACTGAATTTATGTTTCTAATTATTTAACTTGATACCATAACTGCGGAATATAATATTAAACATAGTTGTAAATCAGCTAATTTTAACTTTTACTCATATAAAACTATTAACCTTAGATACTAAGGTTTTTGTTTGTATAGGGACATGGGTAAACCCATCATCTTTGTTTTGGAAATACAAACAACTTCTGAATTTCTTAATGTTTGCAATGCGTCCCAGTCCTCCAGTAGGCGACCCTATACATAAAATATATTTAAAGTTTTTTTATATACTGTTTGACCATTTAATATATTCATATTAAAGAAAACCTATCATCAGTATTTATGTATAAGTTTAGCATATACATTTAACATATCGCTTAGCACATTTGTCACTAAAGCAATTCTGAGCTAAGCGTCCACAGTGTATCAATGATTTTCTTTTCATACTTTTAAAATAGTGTTAATCCAGCACGGAAGAGACACTTTTGAAAAATTAGTGGTAGTAAGAGGGAAACTACTATTGTAAAGAAAAAAAAATTGGAATTAATGGAGTGTTATTTTTGCTCGTTATTTAAGTCGAAGATACAAGACAAGACAGACTTTGACAGCGTGCAAATGAAATAAATATTTAATACATATAAATCAGCTCAAGTTCAAATTTATTATTTAACTGGGGGCCCATTAAAAAATACCTGCTATAAAGCTTCTGATGGTAAAATGAATCCTAAAATTTAATTATGGTCTTAATACCACAAACAAATTAAAAACTAATATTATAATATTAATATTTAGCACCGCGTCTTACTACCCGTTCGGGTTATACGCTTTAGGTACTAACTACTCTAATGGATTAGGAATTGGGAAGGTTGAATTAGAGGAAGTTAACCTGTATTTTCTTGGAGGGAGATTAGAAAACCACTTAGGAAAAACCACCCCCAGTTCACCCGACCGAGATTCGAACCTCGATTTCCCCATCCTCAGCATTAGAGCTCAACACGACAATCGCGTTAGCCAACTACGCCACCGAGGTGGGTACTAATATTTTACTGTTACGAAAATTTTATGAAAATTATTTTAATGATAATAATAAAACTCTGTGATTAGATCAACCAATTACGAATATTAAAGGTGATGCAAAAATAATATATTTGCTATATTAATTTTTGAAATGGTAAATCTACACTTCAAAATAAATAAACCAATTCCCAAATTAATTATATTTCACCGTGGAATCTATTTTAAATACTATTTTCTTTAATTTGGTGAAAGATAGATTTTGTTTCCTATACCCTTTACCTTTGCTAAGAACCCGCGACAATTTGCCTTAAAATGTTTTAAAAATATGAGCTAATTTTACTTTTTAACTATGGTTTATGATTTACTTAGCCCAAGGTGTAAGGTTATTAGTGGTAGAGTGCCCTGTAAATGTCTTTTAATTTCATTTTGGCAAATATATTCTTAAATAACAAACGTCTATTTAAATATTGTGAGAAATCTATACGTCTAAAATGAGTTTCGCCGCCCTAGGAGGGCCTCCTTCAACACTCTCTCATGCATATATAATTCCTTCAAGCCACAAAGCTCCTTCTTGCTACCTGAAGTTTCTCTTCTCTCACGCAGATTTTTTCCGATGGTCTAAAAGAGGTCGTTAATATGGAAAATACTTAGAGTAACGATAGTTTGAATTAATATGTACCACACGCATCAATGTCTGCACACATTGGGTGGTCCTATAAAGTAGCAATCAGCCGAATGATGGATGTGGCTGGAGTATGAGAGATATTACAAAGTTGCGGTGATGATGACCGGGTTTGCAACAACTGATGGTTAGTCAACTAGGTGAAACGAATTCAACCAAAGTTTTATGTTCAATTTTCTACCGAAACCATGCTTTTTGAGGCCGCTACATACGATTTTTTTTTAAATCCCTTACATTGTGATTTGACTTATGAAGATAAATTTAATAGTAGAATTATTACAGATCATGTGTTTGATTAGGTTAAGTGGTGTATGTATACACCCTTTGCTTTGCGATTAAAACCAATGTTTTCTACAGAAGTAAATATTTCTTTAATGATAACCAAGCTTTGGTTCTTTATTCATCTCTACTCTCAGTAAACATGGGACCTTTAAGATGATGTTAATTATAAGAATATTAAATTGTGGGACCACCCCCAATCCTCCAGTTTAAATTGTGGCTTATAGGCGTCAGATATGTAACTATTTTTTAAAGAAAAGCTAACTGGACTGACCTTTGTCCATTTCCTATCGTGTTTTTTTGTCCACATACAATGGTAGGAGTGAAATAAAAAGCCTAATAGCAGGCGATTTTATTTATTTGAATTATTATTATATTTAAATTGATTGGTTTATTTTTTTCAGTGGGTATTTAATGAATAAAAGAATTATAGACTTAATAATTTCAAATTTATCCAAATTTAACTTAATAATAAAACCTAAGGAGTCTAAAAGGAATAGCTAATTTCACTTTATTAGGTTATTAAACGTAAATTTAATAGACAAATTAAATTTAAACGTACGTATTATAAATAAACTCAGATTATGAAAGCATAGGCTGAGTCAAATATTATATTACAGAATTAATAACTCGAGTAAATTACTAATATATTATAGCTACATTTATATCCAACAAGAATTAAATTATTTTAGGCTCTCCTGGTAATTGAACCTTGTTCCTCGATTCTTGTTGATAGCCACCCTAGCCACTTGTAACAATGTTTCTCCATAGCTATCCACTAACCAAACAGTTGTAGTTCAATTATTCTTCATGCCAGTATTCATGTCCGTGAAAAGTTTCGACTATGGTTTTCTTGAAATAATTCCAGCTATTTAAGTGAAACGAATACGCTTGATACATCCAGAAATTTAATGAAAAATAAAGTTTATTATTTCCATGAGGACAGTAACATCAGAAACGTTATTAAATATTCTAAAATAAGACAGTAACCGCGATTTCAGTTCTCTTTTCACACTCACGTATCAACTACAGTATTTGGTGGTTGAATATGATACTAACGTCGAATCTAATTTAGACCAGATATTTTAATGTTTTAATACAATAGTCAAAACCTTAACAAATTCACCCCCTACCTCTGAAATTGGATGATCTGAATTGATTAATTTCTAATTGCAATTTTTACTTTCTTTTGACTCTTAAGAGAGAGAGAAATTTTGTGGTCGGCATAAAAATCGAGCTGGAGATTTTGATTAATGTCAATGTTTAAATACACGCTGAAACAGTCAAAGTTGTCCGTCTGGTATAGTGGGAGAGTAGCGCCTTAGACCATGCGACCACCGAAGCTGATTAAATTTAGATTAATGTTCATTGTGTCGTGGTGTAGGTAAATGCTTAACGAGCAGACAGGGAGTCAACATTGTGTAAAAGACTATTCAAGATATATTTATCTCGAATAGGCCTAAATGTTTTATTTGGTTAACAAGTTAAGTAAATTTACACTATACATAAAAGTGACAATATGATTTAACTTGTCGGATGATCACATAATATTTCTTTGTTTTTTTGTGTTCATTATGTCTTACTATGCGCCCGAGCCCCAAGACCCGAGTTTCAACCGCATTTGCGTTAAGGGATGTTGAAAATACTTGTAGCTATAAGTATTAGTACACCCGGCCTTGACTCGAACCCAAATCTCTACGTCCACTGGAAACTAAACCAAATAAGAGTGACTACTTAGCTCCCATGCGCACCAATGTGTTTTTCCCTTAAAGTAGCCAAAATTACTGCAAGCAGATTATGCAATCAAAATTTCAGGATGTGCCTTCTAGAAAATACAAACTTTTACTGCTGAACAAATTAATAAGATTCTACGATTTTATTAGTCTATATTATTTATATTGATTGATAAAATTTCCCAAAAGTGTCAGCTACAGATAATGTAAAAGTACGTGAAATTAGATATAGTAACATTTTTATTGTTTTTTTAGAACCATATCTTACTTCTCGTTCGGATTATATGCTTATTTACTGATTACATTGATGGTTTTAAATATTAGAAAGGCTATACTTATAGGATGTGTACCACCTGCATTTGCTTGAAAGTATAGTGGAAAACCATTTTGGAAAAAATCCTCTCAATACACTAGAAAGAGATTTAAACCTCGATTTCTCCGTCATCAGAAGTTTAGTCTATTGCGAAAGTAGCAAATTAGACCACGCGGACACCTAATTGAATCTTTTTTAGCTGACAGGTTGTACTGTACCACCTGGGTTTGGTCACCTTTAGTGAGTTGGCGGGAAAAATCCAGACCTCATACAACGCTGTTCAATCGAACCCTGCTCACTATCACGAATCCGGTTGGGTTCCCGGTTACGGTAAATAGTCTGGGTTTCTCGCAGACCTCTCTTTATGGACGTCACACCTAGACAGACAGTTTGACAGTTGAGCAGTGCTCGTCCAAGTCGGCGCACACCATGGACGACTGCATCCAGTGACCTTCAAGAGTCTCGTCGTCCCTCTGACATTGATCTTGAGGGATTGGCCTCCAGAGGACTGGAGGGACAATGTTTTGGCGAGCATACGATTGAGTTTCAGATCCGGCTTCAGTGGCTTGCGTCTTTCTAATCCACACATGATTTTTTGTTTTGTTTAATACAGGATGTTTGGTTTTTCTATTGAGTCTTACTGCCCATTCGGGCTGTACATATTTTAATCATGCTAATGGGGAAGAGAGGAAGAAGTTAAATTTAAAATGGAATGTATCCCGTTTTCCCGTAAGGAGAATGAGAAAGCATTTTGAAGATAAAAAAAAAACACTCTTAAATATACTCAACCGGTATCTAAGCCTCAAAGTCTCCATCAGTGAGGAGCCTGATATTTAATTCACGCACCCACCGATGTGAATTCGGATACTTTTTAAAGTTGTGTTGGAAAAAATATTCTTCTACATGGGGTATAAGTAAGTTTATCACTATCAGGAAAAGAAAGCTAATTTGAAATATATAGTGTAATCCAGTACGTATATAAAAATACGGAATGTGAGATTAACACTTTTTCTTCCATTTCATAGACAAGTATTCATACTATGTGTAGAAAATAAAAACAAAGAATTTTCTGATACATTGATTTAACAATCATTATGCTGGGTAGCCAAAAGAGAATATTTGTGATTTTATTTATAATTCTTGTGAAAGATGGATTAGTCAACATTTAAAATTAAATTATAAAATCATCCTATATTTAAAAAGTACCTTTTTAATTGAATATATATATAAGACTAAAACACAGATTCCATATTTTAAAATGTAATCAAATCTGAAACTAACGTGTAGATAAATTATAACGTTATGTTAATATATTGGTAAATGGTAACAATAAAATTAAATAGTAAGTTTATTTCTTGGGAGATTTTATAGATTTTACATTTAAAGTGATATCTTATTTTAAAGTTTTCCCTAAGAAAAATGTAAAATAAAAAAAACGTGATATAAGACTTTCAAATAATTAGACAGTTCCAGGCCGGAAATGGATGTCAAATTAAATGGTGAGACACAATCGCATAAAATTTTACATATTGATTATAATTGTTTCAAAGATTATTTAAAAATAGTTTTTGAGTAAAATATCCTTAAGTATGTTGCCTCATAAAAACAAACACACATTCTTGTTAATAATTCAAACCACTCCTTATATATATATTTTAAACCAAATTGACCAACATATTTTTAAGAATAAATAATTTGTTGGCTATCAGACTCTTTTTTGTTGGTTGTCAAAATAAAAACCTATTACTATTATAATTTAAAAAATACCAGATTCCCGTTTTTATTTAAATCTCTAAGGTTAATTTCCTAAATCTTCAAAATTTTCTATAATTGTTCGTAAGTAAGCTATCCTTAAATTAATTAATTCTAGATAAATAAAGATACATTAATATTGATGGTTTTAAATAGTCCCTTGACACTTATTTGAATAAAATAATTAATGCTATTAAAAAAAATCAAATTTTACATAAATCAATCATTAGCTAGTTACTATTAAATGGTTTTTTTTAGAAATAAAGTCTGTATATATATGTATAAAATTAATATACAACCAACTTAACATATATGCATTTTGAACCAAATCGCTAAAGAAAGGTTTTAAAATAAATAAACAAACACTGTCATCAGTAAGTTACCCATAGCTGAATCCCCACCCCCCTTCCCAAATAAGTATAGCATACTGATATATTTGTCATGTTCTTGTAAGATACTACCCAAATATAGATTTTAAGCAAATTTGTTGTAGCCATGTTCAAAATAATTTGATTGTTCAAAAATCACTTATCAATAAATGACTCTGTTTCGAATATTTACCCAAAACCAAGCGTACAAGGTTATTTTTAATATTAAACACGTCCAATCTATTCAATTATGGCTAAATCGTTAGAACCATTTATAAAAATTATCTAGTTTTTGAAAAGAACAACAGTAATTTGTTAACTACCCATAGTTGAGTTTTTACCCCAAAAACAACCCGATGTTATTCCACATACCACACAATCTCCAAATATACATTTTGAAAGAGATCGCAAATATATTATCAAAATATTTAGAATTTCCCAAAATTTCCCAACATTTCCCAACATTAAACTTCTCTTTAGCGAATTTATGGCCAAAAACCAACCATACAATGCTATTTGAAATGTAAAACAAATTCAGATATTCACTTTAAACAAAATCATTAGAGCCATTTTAAAAAATTCATAATTTAAAAAAATACTCATCAGAAAACTTCTCTTAATTGAAGGGCTAAGATAAGAAAAATTATATTATATCCCTTGTAATTATACTGTTTTGGACCCCCTAATATATTCAAAAAGCCATGGATGAAGTGCTTTTTTCTTTAAAGAACTGTATGTAAAATTTTCATTTAAAACTTCATCAATGGAAAATCATGCGCTTTCAGAAGTAATTTCAATGTATTGCATTTTAAAACTTTCTTTCTTTAAAAACCAACTCCATTGTATTTAAAAAATTATGTGACATGCTGGCTTCCTTTACCTTCACAACACCAGGTTGCCAGGAGTTCTCCAATTAGTTATTTATAACACTGGTGACAAGGGGTCCAAGAAGCAAGTGGTAGGTCATATATAAGTAGCTTTTGCGCATAAATCCACACAGTAACATACTGATAGACAGAAAAACAGTTATCTTGATACAAAACCTAGTAATAACATCACAGAAAAACAAAATTTTGAGCAGCACTAATAATGACCCTCCACGTCAGTTCTGAAACCAACAAAGAACTGTATCGATGTCAATTTTATATCAGTGAAAGTGTAATCAAATCAATAAATTGTGTACAAACATCAAATATTTCTGATTTCAATTGAATTACATCAAATAATATCGTCATAGTCGTGTGATAACAAGTGCGTAGTAAGGCATGCACGCGTCGTCAGCATCATAAAACTCGGTATAGTTGTACTTACTGTTCACCGTAAAGCATGTACGGCTCCACAACATTATTATAATCATATTATACTGTTTTTGGATTTGTGGCCAGGGATAGACTGAGCGACAGACAAACAACATTGTAGAATATACTTTTTGGGTTCGTGTTTACATGAAATGTAAAGATTCGTCATAATTGCAAGATTGACTTTTTCACGATCACAATACTTTCATTTGATATGAAAAAGTAAAAATACTACTTCGATCCCTGAGGAAGATTATTATGTTGATTTTTTAAGCCAAAGGGTTCCGTGAGATTTTATGGATGATCTTTAAATATAAGTATTTAATGATGCCATCTACTAAAAGGGAAATATTGTCATATACTGGTATTTCTTATGTAGATTACAGTTCTGAAGATTTAAGACCAATAAAATAATATATATATATATATATGGTGTTACTTTGTTAAAAAATGTATGGATTTGTTTGGGGAAAGCTCTTATATTTCTCACAAATTTAATTTGAGCTCAAAACTGAAATAGTTTGCTTCAAGAATTGTTGAAAATAATATAATTTTACAGTTTCATGTAGGCTAATTTTATAAGAGAATACAATTGAAATTAAATAGTTTTAGATTTATTGGAGCATTTAGGGTGAACCACATTTTACAATTACAAACCTCTTCTTAAATAGTCCAGGATTTGTGAATGTGTACAAAGAATTATAGTGCTGCGATAGGCAACATCTTTTTAATGGTAATCTATTGGCCATAACACAACACAATTAAATGATATAATTTATTTTTTGTTCAATGTATATAAAAATCTCATATTTTAATGTGAATAGAATACACAAAAAATTGACATTTTGCTACAATCTTTTCTAGAGATTTTATAATAAATCAATATAGATATAAATAAAATAAAGTTCCTCAACACATTAGGTAGATTTTATGAAATCTATTATTAAAAACTAGTAAATCAAAAACTATTTAAGAAAGTAAAGAATATACTAATCTTATTAATAATATCTTTAAAATTTAATCAGATCCTAAGAGATTTTTTTTATAATATAAGCCCGTATTTGTAATTAAATCTCAACTAGTTGTTTTATTCTTTTGTAAGTAATTTTGTATTTCATATTTGCTATTTTTTATGTTTTAGGAAGGCCCAATACAAGCTGTCTAGCTGTCTATTGGAAAAGGTGAGTAAGATTCCATTATGTTTCAATACAAGTTTATTATTTATTAATGTGCATGCAACAACAATTTACTAGTAGTTTGGGCTGCAAGAGTTTGGTTACATAAATTTAGTAGGGATGAGTAAGTAAGAATTTAAATTATATGTACTAAAATTGAGAAGGAACAGTGGGCAGTAGCTAAGGAAGGACCTTTATCAGTTCACTCAAACAGTATAACAATTTCTATTCTGCGTCACCAAAATACTAGATTAGAAGGTCTTTTTGGTTTCCAGTATCACGCCGTACTGGCACCTTGGGTTGTCCTCGTGTCTAGTATGTAAATAAATGTAAAAGAAATGGTAAAGGTTGAGTTTAGAGGAAGTATATCCTCATCTGTGTGGAGGGAGATTGGGAAATCACTTAGGAAAACCACCCTCAGTACACCCGACTAGGATTCAAACCCCACCATTCACGTATCTGGCAGAAATATTTACTGTGAGGGTGAACTTTAGACCATTCGACCATCGAAGTGGTCAAATAGATTATCTGGACTTTTCTTCTACATGCAGACCTATGCCAATAAGTCTATATTGTCTTCAGATTCAGAGACATAGTATATTTATATATTAGACAAAATAATAATAATAATAATAACAATTACATTTGGAGGCACATTAAAAAGTAATTGTTTATTTTAGATATGTACAGGCTTTTCATCTTTTTACCATCAAGCTTAAATTAATATTAACACTAGAAAGATAGGTAGGAGAAAGATAAAGTTTATAGGAAAAGTTCTAGCATTTAGGTTTAGACAAACTTTTAAGGCCGTACCAATAATTAGCGTGTGTGAAACTACGCATTGTGCACACAGCTGAAATTCAATTCTCCTTGTTATCATAAACAAAGTTCATAGAAGTTGGGCTCACACCTTATATACAACATTTCCATTATGTGTGATTTTTAATATTTCAACGGTATCCAGACTATTTATTGCGACCGTGGACAATTACGATCGTAGAAAGTGGCGACCAACACAGTTTAAAGTGCAAGGCCAGAGGAATGATTGCGACTACATTTTTTATTCTCTTCCACTAGCAACGGTGACGGGAGATAATTAATCATCAATCAATTCAAATAAATCACCAATTCCTCACACACTTTTTCCAGGATTAAGACTGCCAAGAAATTATAGGTTTTCTTCCGTTGAGTTTGGGTTAGGCTAGGATAGATACGTTTAGGCTAGGTTGGATAAGGCTAGGCTAGGTTGGGTTAGGTTAGAGTTTCTAAATGCACCAAGTCTCCAGTTAATGAGATGCTTAGAGATGAAGGGGGTCATCATCAAAAGCTGCCGATACACCCACAAAACAAACCAGAAGTCAAAATTCTGTCCACTTGGTCGCAACTGTCAAACTTCTAATTTTTTAAGTGATCTTCACCTTAAAATGATTGCAACTGTCCTTGATTCATTTCAAAATGTTTAGCCTTATTAATTTAAAAAATAAATAATATATAACTAGCCATATTACAACTTTTCTCATTTCCAAACAAAATTGAAACATGTCTAGCTTTTCTAATCCTAATCAAATCATTGAATCAATTTTTAGAACAATTTAATGTATTATTACTGCTAAATCATCCTAGTCAACGGCAAAACGTGCGAGAATTATATTGGCTCGCCATCTGAATCGAATAGTAATCAAACCATTGATTGTCGATTTATTAAATCTCCGATACGTACTTTCAAACCTACGACTTTATTGTTGTCCAAAGCTGAAGTGGGTATCAAGCTCAGACATTTCACACAACTGATCCGTGAAAAATGGGAGAAACCAATTTGGGTTATCGAACGGTTCAATTAGGTTTTTACTGTACAGTGAAAATAATGCAGTGCTACGAATTAAAATGGGTACTCTTAACTGGGAAGCACTAATAAAAACCATGATATGGTAAATAATTAATTCTCATATATTATTTTTGTATCTATAAATTTCAATTAGCATTTTAATACTGGAAATTAAACGGAAATACGTTTTATTGAGTTCAACATAGGTTCAACTGATTTTTCTTTTCTTTATAAAATTAATTACAACAGCTATAATTTAAAATGTAGGAATATTGATTTTTAAATAGGTCTAAAGCTAGATGTAAAAAGTAAAATGACTTTTTTTTAAAATTGCAATTTTTTTTATCGTCGCGTCTTACAATCAATAATGTAGGCTATACGCATGTACATGATGATTATTCTAATGGGGTGGAGATGAGGAAGGAAGTATTTTGGAGGTAGTCTACCTTATTGCGTGTAAATAGAGTGGGGAACAATTTAGCAAAAGCCACCCCCAGTAAACCCGACCGGGATTTTAGGTCTTATCTCCCATCTTCAGCAGGCCAGTCTAACACAAGAGTTACCCCTCAGACCATTCTGCCACTGATGTGGGTCATAGCAATATTGTATTTGTGAAAAGTATGTAATCCTAATATAACTGTGATATGTGCTGTGTATTTAGGTTAAGTACTGTATGTTAACAAATAATATGTCTTCCTATTCTCTGATTCATACTACCCATACGATTATCCGCATGTTAATACTTATAAAATATGAATATATAAGCTGGAATTTACCCTCATTATTTTAGGGAAGGCAGTTCACTACACTTGTCCGGGATTCGACACTTGACCTCTCATTCCTTAACAAGCTGTACAGTACGAGTCTTAAGAATTTGCACAATTGCCCGCCGGTGCGAATCTTTTGTGATGTTCGCACAATATTTTACTACACCTTTAGGGTATTTGTATTTAATTACATTAATGGGTGTATGATGTAGACTTTTTTGAATAAATGATAAGAATTTTTTTTAAGGTTGGGGGAGAAATAATTGATCAAAAACACACTTAATATATTCTGACCTAATTTGAACGCCAATCTCCCCGTAAGCGTCAAAACATACAAGCAATGAATGATGTGTATACCTAAATTTTGATAATGTTCCTAAATTCAAGCTAGGTTTATACTATTGCTAATAATAATTTCTCTCAAACCCGTGAGTGAATTGTGCAATACTTGGTTAAAACAAGAAAAAGTAATATGTTCTCTTAACTTGTCCCAACTGAATAAAATACAGAGATATAAATATAGATATTTTCAGTAGTCTTCAAATATGAAAAACACTACATGACTAATAAAAAGAACTTTCCATAGGAATTTCAAGGCCCCCTCTAGTTTTGCTAGGCTCCACAAATACAAGACTTATAACATGAATAAAAAAAACTTTTCATATAGATTCCAAAACCATCTCAATTATTGTTACATCGCATATTTAAATCAAGAATACAACTAAATGATGGTGAAATAAATGGCCTTGTTAATTATATTAGGTCGCGATGATAAATATTTATAGTAAATTCTTAAACAGGAATATATTTTTTCAATTTAATGACGAGTAACACCCAATTGAAGATAGGTCCCCAAGCCCCGGCCATTCCACAAATGCGTTTGAGAAGTAGGGGGGTTCTAGAAAGAAGTTGGGAAAAATTTGTGTAGGTGCTTGTGTGGGATAGGTGGTTGAAAGGGAATTTGGGGGTTATTTTTTCGGATAAGGTTCTAAGAGGCACCACCCACATGATGATGGGCCCCATAGCCCCAGAGGCTCCAGAGATGTGTCTGGGGAGGGAGGAGGACTGAACGGGGTTTGGGGAATATTTTTTGTATAAGCTTCTAAGGGGCATCCCCCCCTTCCCTCACATGAAGATGGGCTCCATAGCTCTAGCAGCTACAAAGATGTATTTTGGTGTTGGGGAGAAGTGGAGGGGGTGACCTTTTTGACTTTGATTAAAAATTGTTGTAGCACATCCTCAGGTCAAACCATTTATATGAAAGTCCTCATTTGTAATTTAGACCCATAAAATATGTCGATATTGGGTATGACAAGAATATGAATTTTCATATCAAGGATATAAATAATAATATAGACTATTATATGAGAGCCAAGAAACCAGTTTATTAAATCTGTTTAGTTACTTTTCTGCTCAAAATAGAGTAAAATAAAGTAAATAAGAACAAAAAATTAAATGTGTTCTCCTATAATAATCTTCGCATGAACGGTTATATTTTTTTCGATAGTTAATAATGGCCTACTTCTTCACAAAGCTATTCCACCTCAACTCAACCATGGCCTGTTAACAACTTTTAAGCTCGCGCTGTAGATAAAAAGGAAATGATATAAGCCTCCACACCTTTACTCTTCAAAAAAAGGTTCAGTAAATCGCAACCAATTTTCTGAAATATTACCTTCGTCCCAATAAAGATTCCTACATCAATTGATATAAAAAAAGAGTGCTTGTTTGAGATACATAATAGCTAACACTTCATCTTCGGTAGTATAGATTCTGTCAGTTATAAGATCAAGGCAAGATATATTTTTTTATTAAATTTACCTTCTGGATTGAAATTGTAGCACGTGCTAATAGCAATGGACACATTTTTTAAAGGTCGTGATTATTGGTTGATCCGTTGTTCGCGCTCTTAATAGAGAAACGAATCGGTAACCATGTACCAACGATGGCATAAGACGTCATATCGCCTTAGACATCAAAATGGGGGATTCGTTTGTTCTTGTTTTCTCTTAGTGTTCGGGGATATTACAACTATCACTTTTATTGAGGTATAATACCACTTGAATATTGTAATTTTTCGTCCAACATAAATTATATTAAAAAAGAGGTATATCCTGATTTTGGGTGGAATAATAATTTGGAAAATCCAATTATATCTCTTTCAATCAACATTGTTTTACTAAATTATTTGTTTGTTATAGTTATTAAAAGTATCTTTCAAAAGTGACTACCACAGATAACATGGCTTGATGTACGAATATACTAAAATGGTTCTAGTAACCTTAGTGACGCCCAGATTCTGTTCTTCCTACCAAAATCATGGTATAGAACGTCCTTGTCTGTGTGTTTTTAATCCGTGCTTTACGTCAGGGTTTTTCAAACTGTGCTCCAGCATAGTTAGCTCAAGCTTCGTGAAGAAGTCTAAGAATATTATTAATTTTCTTTTCACGATATAAAATAGCATCAATAATTAGGCTTGTTAATTTTTTCAAATTAGAATAAAGGGCATATCCCAAAAACGTAGCCAGATAACTTTTTTTTAGCTTGTTTTATACTTTTAAACTTGTATAATTTAACTATCTCTATTAAATATTCATAATATTAGTGCCAAGAAATGTATGAGACTATTTAAACTTATTACGAATTTATTTTATATTTGTATTGGTATCTATTATAAACTTTCTTTTTCTATTTATTATTTATATTTCATCAATTTATGGTGAAAGATTATTGAATTACTTTAACTTAATAGCTACATTTAATGTCTGGTGTCAAAACCACCAAAGGGAAAGTGTTGTTACTAAAATATTTGCTTGTAAATATAATATATATTCTTGGTAAAACTTCTTCTTTCAAACCTTAACAAAGTTTTTTTTATCCATCACGTATTTTAAATCTAAATAAATTCTAAAATGTCTTCTAGTTAAATTGTTGAAACAGAAACGCAAATTTAATTTGTTTATTGATAATTTAAAATCATCAAAATTAAGTTTTTATTATTGGTGGCTTGTTTAGCCATTAAATTAAATAATTTGAAATATGAATTTAATCTAAAATATGTAATCTTGAAATTGTTAAAAAAATATTATAGTTTTCATATTGTTTTTATTTTAAATGTATTTTATTATTTTGATTTTTAATAAGCCAACATAATATATGCTAATAATTCATTTGAATCTATAATATTTGAATCTGTATCATTTTTAGAGGACAGGATGTGTGAGCTTATATAATTATTGGGCCTATGAGAATTTGTGGGTCAGGGCCGTTCTGATTGGCCACTTCTTTTGGCCGTCTCTAGTTGCAATTACAACGTCTTATGTGTCATTAAGGAGATAAAGCTATCAATTATATATCACGTCTTAATATTCTCAAGAGCTACCCGCATAAATGCACAATAATGAGATTTTAATGAAGGAGGTATAACTGAGAAGTAATCTACTCACATTTGCGTGAAGGGAATTTGGTAAACCATAAGGAAAGAAACCCATTCAGCACATAAAAACAAGATATAAACCCTAAAATCCTCACCCTCAGTGAATCATATTAGATGTATAACTCGTGGTCCCACTGATATCAGATTAATCTAAAATTAAGAAACACGATCCAGTGCGTAATTTAATTATGATTGATTGTAGTTGAAAATATGGTTTCTTGCAGTTTTATTATTTAATAGTACAAACAAAGATTTAATAATCTTCAATGAATATAGTGTTAATTATGAAACATTTTAATTTGGGGTCTGCATCAGAGGGGAAGATGAACTAAAGGTAAAACTCATCAAGTCTTGTTTGCCAGTAACGAGGATGTTGATATTCAAATTCAGGCTTGGTGTACTAAGGGCGAACGTATGCACATGATACATAGGGCACTGTTGCCTCAAATCATGATTGGTCATGAGCAGTCCATAATATTGTGTTAAAGTGTTCTACTTTTATGGTACTTTTTCTTTATCTGACCTACCCTCTTAAAATGAAACCGGTATAAAATGTACTTTATTTCAACTGTCCTTTTCTTAAGTAATATGTATCGCAAATATTCTTTATATCATCAATATATCTTTAGTTCAGGGTGTGTTTTGAGTAAGTAGTAATATAAAGATAAGGAAGTTAATGGTGAATTTGAATTTAAATATTTTACCACTCGCTATCTATTGAATTAATTCAACATTAAAAACGGAAAAACCTGCATTTCTACATTGTAGGCTTAGTACATTCCACGGAATAACGTGTACGTTGATGAGCTTTAGACACTTAAATAAGATAGTTTATTGGATTTATAATGATCTGGGTTTTAAATTGAACATAAAATCACCATAATTGGGTTGTTTACGTATTTTTACTACACGTAGATTTTGCATGCTTACCTACTACTTAAAACGGGAATAATCTTGGTGAGTAAGCATTTAATAAAGTAATGAAGAAGACTAACTATCCAGTAGCCATACAATGTATAATCTCTACTAAGTCTAAGTACAGACAATTTGATTTTATATACGTCCCTCTAAGTAGTGTCGTCGAGTAGTTTTAATGAATCGATATAGCTACAAAGAATCAAGGGTTGCAACAATATCACGCCTCAGGGACGTGTCAAACAGGTCTGTAACTAACCTACTAAGTTTCCCCCTTGAACAAAAAAATAATAGCCATCAGACAGTGCTACTGTTCATTAATAATCAACATGCGAAATGGTAATCATAAAGGACAGTTTTTACGATGCCCCTATTCTTAAATTAATGACTAGATATAATGCGATGCACATTTTTTTACACTTTTTTACTTCTTCAATTATTCGTTTTTAAATATGTCAAGACGATCTTGGTGCGTTCAAGAACAGAATTGCAAATACCTATAAGACTGCAAGAGCAGTAGAAATAATGTAGTTATTGATTATGATGATTATGATGATTATGGTGATGATGATGATGCTCTTAGAAACAAATCCTACCTTGCGTATTTGGTAAGTAAGTAAGATAACAAAATAAGAAAGTTTTAGATTGAAATCATTTTCAAGTTCATAACTTATTAAACAATAATTTATAGTGCTTGTAAAGTATAAGTGACATTTTGAATTGTTCTTTCAAAATAAGGCGAATAAAATAAAATTTATCTTGTTATCAGTAATAATAGTTTCAATTACGCTATTAATATACCAACTCCCCCTACTTTATCTCGACCCATTTAAGTGACCGATTGGTTTAAGGTGCCAGTCTGGCATCAGACTGGCCTGCTGATGACCGGGATATAGGTGCTCAGATCCAGTCGTGTCTACTGAGGGTGTTTTATCCTAAATTATTTCCCACTCTGCCTCCATGAAAATTCGAGTAGACCTCTAAAAAGCTTTCTTCCTCATTCCTACCCTATCAGATAAATCATCATAATTATATGCGAATACCCCAAACAGGTAGCAAAATGCGATGATAAAAAGAACATTATCTCAATTCATTGGTTTCTAAAAATCTACTTCCTTAAATTTGAGCATCTGATAGTTCTTTAATAAAATAAACACCCAGTGGCTACCCGACCAGAAATGTCAAATTCGATTTGTCTGGTTTTCCAGTGGCTGAGAGATTGTCTTCCAAATCCAAGACTTAGATACTTATTTAGTAGCTACCCACATCTCCTTCACATTTTACCCCACGTTCTACTACTATACGTCAGGACTGGGTTCGATCCATGGCACTACAAGATTTATCTGTGAAGCAGAAGGTCTGGGATGGAGTCAACCGAGCCTTGTGAGAACAAATGAAGAACTATTTGAACAAAAAAGTAGAGGCCCCGGTCTATAAATCTAAGATTCGTTTCGTTGTGCTGACCATCTGACACCCTCTATCATCAGAAGTTGGCACCATCTTCACCAACAGATGTTGGACACTCAGTTGGTATGGTTTCGATTGTAGGATGACACAATCGAACTAATATTTATAAATATTTAGAAATCTCCCGAACTAAAAAATCTCAATATCAAAACAAATGCCTACCTCTGGTATATAGAAGAAGATACTTATAAACAGATTATTTTTTTGAAATTTAGTGTTCCCTCTGAATTTAAAATAAATATTTAAATGAGCTCTACTGACTTGAAAATAATCAAAAGAGTAGTTAAATACAGGAGATATATTAATTCGATATTATTCTACATCCAAGTGGCTTGAAAATTCTATTGAATTATAAGTTAGCTATTTCAAACTCATGCTATTGGAATAACGCTCAGATAATGCGACACTTGGTAAAAGGTTTAGCCCCAAAGAGGCAGAGAAATGTTAAATATAAGTCTACACGGACATTGACGTGGCACGTGAGTAGGCTAAGGCTTAGAGCCCGTATAGTCTAACTCAGCGGTGACTGACTAGCTGGTTGGATTTTAATCTCGGTTGGGCTCCCTTCAAAGACAGTTTTACACATATGATCCATTCTCTCCTCTCCAAGCAAATGAGGCTGAACTTTCTCTAAAACTACCCTTTTCAGTCATACATTATAATATTGGTAAATATAGCTTGGGTGCTAAGTGGAATATACATGTATGTATAAATATATATTTTAAATAATAATTATGGTGTATATTATTAAACGTACTAAACGCATTAATAGTTTTATTACAATATATTTTATTTTGTGTTATAAATATACTATTTTATATTATAGAGTAAATATAATATTTTATTCCATATAATTAATATTTTATACTCTAAATATAATATTATACAGGGCTATATATATAAGCGCCATGTCTTACTACCCATTCAGCTTATACACTTATGTAATAATTACGCAAAAAGGTTTAAGGAATTAGTAAAGATATATTTAGAGGAAGTGTACCTCCATTTCTGTGATAGGATAGTGGAAAACCACTTTCGTAAACTCACCCTCAGCACATCCGACCGATATTCGAACCTTGATCTTGCCATCATCGATAGTCTAGACTACTATGATAGTGGTGCGTTAGACCAAGCACTCAACCAAGCGGGCAAGTAAAAATTAATAATTGATATTATAGTTATATTAATGCAAATCATAGGTGCCAATTGCTAGTTATATGTGATGTAAAAAAGTAATACTATAAGGAAAATATTATTTACTATTAATATATTTTTTAATAAAAATATAATGTACATAATAAATAATTTTAAAAGCCCACGAAATATTTAAAAACTAGTACGTACCATAGCACTAAAAATACCAAGATAATTTTGTCCATGCTTTGCAAAATAAAACAACAAAACACGTTTTACAGCTCCTCTAAACATTCCACCGCCACCCATTTTCTCGCAATTAAAGTTGTTTGAATCGCAAAAGTACAACAAACCAAAAATAATAGATTTATTTTACATCCTAAAATCTCGTGAAAAAGGTAAAAAAAAACTACTATTTAAAAGTGTTTCTAAATCTTATGAGAAGTTTGGAAAGTATTCTTTCAAAATCCAGTCTCCAGCAGTTATTACACAGTTTCTGGGACGAGTGTATGTCTCAGAAGTGTGTATTTATTTCAATAAGCTATACATTATTTCTATGATAGTATATGACTAAATAATAACGCATTTACTGACGCTGGTTGACACGTGGTCTAAATGGCATACTCATTAACAGGGTTTGCCATTGACCAGGAGATCTTGGTTCAAATATTGTATGAGTTTACTAAGGGTGTATTTTCCTAAAAGGTTTCCCAATTTCCCTCCATGTAAGTGTGGATACATTTACTCTCAGTGTTTCATTCTTCATACCTACCACAATAACTTAAATATGCAAATAGCCCAGACAGCTATACTTTAATTTCCATATCGAGAACCTTTTCTGACAGGTATAAACTCTATTAGACCTACTTTTTCATAAATCCAGTCATGTGATATTCAGCACTCACTTTTGATAGATACTATAAATAGCTATAGTGTGTCGTTTAACTTTAGTAAAATATAATCATTGTTGATTGCTAAAATAAATAAATGTTAAGATATACCGCAAAAACTTTCTCTTTTATCTTGAAATAAATACATTTTCTAAAAAATCATTAGATTTGTGATACGAAATTATATATAGTTACAAAACACTCCACCCAAGAGCGCTAATTAAATAATATTCACTTTTACAGAAATATTGAGAGCATACATATTTGTCCACCAAAGAGCATTACAATCAATTTCGATGTAAAAGTTATTCATAAAATATATGTGATTGCTTATAGCTCAGAAATTATTGGTTTTATAAAAATATATTTCAAATAAAAGATTTGCATTTTTTATATTACTACACTTTACAATAATAAGTTTTTTTTTTATCTCAAATAGTTACGTAGATATGATCAAATTTGGAAATTTCTGCTAATGTAAAATACCCTTAAAGTCATGTACAGTACATGGGGAAACAAGAAATGTAATTTTATTTGTAATGTTAAACAATGTCTAGATACAAAATTTAATCAACATAATTAAAATGGATTTATTTCGGCTATAAGCAGAGATACGGGCACACATACAAACAAACGACATAGCAAGAACAACTTTTTCAGTTTCAGGGGGTAATGGAAAGTCGACAATTATCAAAAACTTAAGGTTATTTTCATGAACACAATATATACTTCTTATCCGACACTTTCTCTCAGTTGGTAGCATGTCTGCCTACTAAGATAAGGGTCCCGGGCTATATTCCCGGCATGGCCGAAAAATGTATCCTTTGTGAAATGTAAGCTTACTCTTTCACAGTGCTTAATTAACGGCCGGGGACTGGATGTTGTGCCTGTTTCAGTCTTAAGATATATTAAGAGGCATATGAAGCTACGCCAGGCCTAGCAAGCCGGCTGTGGAAAATATATTACTTAAATAAAAACCTGACCAAGACCATTGGCTGAAAACAGTTATAGGTGTAAGTATATATGTTCTTCACACTCACAGAGATAAAGTAAGTTAGTTAGTAATTTCTAAAGGTTTTGAATTAATAGAATCCCGATAGAGCAAAACATGAACACGGAAAGTAAAAACCATCTTCAAGCCGGTGGCATATTTAATCTCTTTAAAAATTACACTTGTTTCACTTTTGAAATTTTACCCACTCCTTATTAACCTCATTACTCCTATAGTGGTGAGCTTATCTTAAACGTGTGTACATCAATAAATTGTAGAGGAGCAAGCCTTTGAGCCATTAAAAAATAGACACAGTGATACAGTAGATTACGAGGAACCGAAAGAACATAATAAAGTGTGAGAGAGGAAATGGGAAAGAGAATGATAATTAAAGGAGTACCACGACAAGAACTGTAAGAGTCAGACCCAACAATAGAGAACGAGAAATAAGGCGAGATTTAAAGATAAAATATATTAAAAATATGTGAAAATACACCAATTAAATAAATGGAAGGAAGAGTATCTGAGAGTGTTGTTAAGGAAAATATAGAAATTGAAAAGGAAAGGATAAAAAAAAATTGCAAAAGTGTATAAGCACATGAAAATAAAAGAATATGTGGACAAGAGGCGTTTGAAGAGAAACGATGGGAGGGCAAATCAACATCATAAACAATATTTTTTATGGGGAGACAGATATAATAAACCTTCATCACTTGCAATGATTATTTATTGACATTAAGTTCAATCTGCCTGTGATGGTAAAGGAGAGCTATGAAGGGAATTAAATGTTGGCCTGTAGCACTCCAAAATCAGTCTGACCAATTTAGTTTATAACTAAAGCTGAAAGTTAAGCTAAGCTAAGAGCTCAAGGTTTAAGTTGTTTAATTCATATGTTCACCTAAAATAAATTCACACGTTAGCAGAAATATGTGTTGACCAAAATGATGATTTGAAACGCAAAGTAGAAAGAGCCAATACATATCAAAATGTTTTATTTCTGAATGGATAAATATTAAATATATTTAGATGGTTGTCATGATTCATGTTTCTAATTTTAATGTTGTGTCGTAACAAAACCAAGTACATCGACAGATATTACTATCAATTAACGATCCATTTCAAATCTTCTCACAATAACAATCAAAATACAGACAAAAAATTCTAGGGCGGATGTTTTAGAAAAGTCAAACATACATTTTGTAGTCAAAATTTATAAAATATTGCTATGTGTTACTATTAATTTGGAGGTATTGGTAGTACCTCTCAAAAGACCGAAATAGTTGGTTGGTTTTGAAATCTTTGATTGTTATTCCCAAGGAGATATCATTGTCAAGCAGACCCGAAAATCTGAGAATGGTCTCAGTCAAGCCAAGTGGGTTGAGCCGATGGTACCAAAAAATCGTGATTGGCTTGGATCTCTTCGAGTGACCAACTTTTTGCTCTGCTCTTTTTTGTTGGGGCGAACGTGTGTCTTTACATTAACAAGCTATACCTAATATTATCTGGTATGGCTTTCACCTTAACCTCACGCAGGGAATGTAAACACAAGAGATACATATTGTTTTTGGTACTACATCTTACTTACTAGCCAGTTCAGGCTATCAGCATTTAATTACACTAAAGTTGTAGGTGTGAGGAATATGTTAGAGAATTGTAGCCTCGTTTTCATAGAGATAAAACACCATATGTTCGTATATCCAACCAAACTCGAACCCCAACCTCACTGTTACCGACAACCCAGATTAGATGAGCTTGACATTTTGACCACGTGTAGTAGTTAATAGAATAATCTAGAAGTACCCTAAATCAAAATTTATCTAATAATATGTATTAGAGTTTATTCTAACCTTTAAAACTAAAGTTTTAATTATCCAAATCTAAATATTTTGTTTCGCCCATTCCAACACATTCAACATTACTTCCATGAATATGACATTTTATCATTATCAGCTCCTGGTAATCAGTTCAGAGGACGACACCATATTTTTTTTTTTACTAAGCTTCATCTTGCAGAGATGTTATGGCATTGGATATCCTTTATTACTGTCTTATTAACTGCATCTAAATAACGTCAAGCTATATAATTATTATAATTGCGACGTTTATGTCAGGTAAAGTTTACACAACACAAGGAAAGAGGGGGGGGGGAGGGATACCGGTATAGTAATTGTTCACTCTACATCACTTTTAATAATAAAAACAAATAACAGAAAATAAATAAATCCTATGACTGTTCCTTAGCCCTGACAAGACATGCTAGTTCCACCGACATATATGAAAGGTTGACCAATTAGAGAGCTTAGGCCACGTGGGGCCACTGAGATTCATACAAGACTGACATAGAATGCACCTTTTTTTATTATTAGGGTTATTTAAAGCACGTTTCCTTACTCGACTGACTATATCAGCACGTTACTTACGAACTAATTTAATTATATAACAGACACACCTACCCAGTCTATAGGCCACTAGCTAAACATTTTGAAAAGGGACGACCCAATTTAACCAAATATTGATTTTATAGGACATAAGTCAAATCAAACCCAATGCCCTTAGTTCAGTATACAGTCGCGCTAACTATTGGGCCAAAGCTTAGTAAAGAAGCACATCATCAGCGTCTGGACTAATTGTAAATGTTAGTATTTCAGACACATCCGAAACTCGTGTTAGCGCTCACTCAGTCCAAGGAGTCAAGCTAGCAGTAAACTAGATTGCGGTAGATAGGCAGTCTGGTGTTCAGATCACGGTTAGGTGCACTGAGGAGGGCGCTCCACAATGTGTTTCTCAATTTCCCCTTTTCATGCTAGTTTAGGTGTATTTATTCCAACTTCCCTCTTCATCCTTAAATTTATTTTAACACAGTGTCTTACTACGTGTTAATTTTATACTTATGTACTAATTATTCTAGTGAGTTATAAATGAGGAAGGCTGAACTTAAAGGAAGTGTACCCGCATTCGCGTGGAAGGAGAGTGTAGAACAATCTTGGAAAACCATCTTCAGTACATTTGACCATGATTCAAACCACGATCTAACCATCAATTACAGTTTAGCCCATTGTAATAGTAACGCCTTAGATCATGGAACCACCAAAACAGGTTTAATCCCTAGTTACTTAAATTATATAAGACGTTAATAGCTCTAGTAAGATTCGTAGAGGTGTGCACGTGGACTAATGACAAATCATGACTAATCTGATCATATGGAGTTGGTAAGGTTGGGGTTTGAATACCAGTCAGAGTTATTTGGTTTTTTTTAATACATGTTTTCTCCAACTCCACGCCAATAGGTTGACATTTCCTAAAAAAATCTATCTTCCCCATTTCTATCCTACTGGTGTAATAGAAAATTAGTATAGCCCGGACGGTGACCTGGTGGTCTAAAGGTAAGGTGTCAGACTTCTATGCTGGCGGCCGGGGTTCAATCCTCGGTCCCGGCACAGATTTATCTGATTACTAAACCTTTCTTTCACCTCTGACAAGACATCTTGTGAATGTGGGGAATGCCAGGCCTCCACCGTGGTTCGGATTCCACGTTAAACTGACCCTACCATTACACATTAGCGTAAGTGCGTATAACCTGAACGGGTAGTAAGACGCGGTGCTAATAATAATAATAATAATAATATTATAGCCCAGAAGGGTAGTAAGGAACGGTGTGAAAACAAAATTAAATAAATATAGCATATTTGCTGTCCGACACCTTAGCTCAGTCGGTATCGTGTGTGCCTGATGTAATAAGGGTTCCAGGTTCGATTTCCATAATTCCCCAAATTTTATTATTGATGAAAATATAGGTTTACCCTTTCACAATGCTGAATTAACAGGCGGGGACTGGATGTTGTGCCTGTCCTATTCTTAAGGTAAATTATAAGGGATATGAAGCTACGACAGGCCTAGCAATCCGGTAGTGGCAAATATATGGCTTGAATATAAAACTTACCCAGACCATAGGCTGGAAACAGTAATGGATGTAAATGGGTTTCTTAGTTATCTTAACAGACTAAGCCATTAGTCTCGAATGACTTGAATAAATTGAGAACGAAGCAAGTAATTTAGGGGTGAGAATGGGGTAACTATATGAGAGGAGAGGGCAAGCTTCTGGATTATTTACTCACCCCTGCCATTTTAAAAGCAGTGGAGCCGGCGAACACTAACCGTCAATATCTCATCAATTATGGCAAATCACATGGGTGGTCAGTCCGGTTTGACCAGTCCACACCACACGACCTTTATCTCTTTCTCTCTCACTTTTTTTAGAAGAGTTTTTCCTTACCACTTAAAAAAATTATTATGAATTATTATTTCTGTAACATGGGTGCGTGTTTACGCGAGATGCTCAGACCCCTGACGGTTCCTTGATTTAAGAGTCTAGTTCGGAGATACCGACCTGGCCACAATGAGTTTAATTATAATGATTCTTATACACAATAATGGTAGATTTCTCAATTATTTATGGCACGTCGATGTTTGCCATCAGTCACACACACAAAAAGGCTGTTTTGTACTATATTTGAAAAAAAAATACCAAACATAGGTATTGATGAACTTTTGGTCTGTTTTCTTTCCGCTTACTTCGTGTAGCTAGCGCGCTGTCTATATTGTCTACTGAAATTTAACTACTCAAGGATGTTTTATTTAATGAAAAGCAACGCACAAGCTGCAAATTATTATAAGTACGGCACTGTCCGTATGAAGGGGGCCAATGTAAAATTAATTTAAAATAACACCTGTATACGGGAATCGAACCCAGTACTTTTAACTTAGTGCACCAACGCTCTACCACTGAGCTATACGAGATTAATACGGTGTTAAGGGTCATTCCTACCACATAGTTTAAGGCTCAGTCTGTAATGGACGTGTGGTAATCGTCAGCTACAGCTGACAATTCTCACGCGTCGATTACAGACTCAGCCTTATCTGATATCTTGGTATACTATTAGTCGATAATTTGTTGCTGACGATTCCTACACGTCCATGATATACTTAGCCTTAAAGTATGAGGTAAGAATGACCCTGAGCACGGGATGAACCCTTGATAGTTCAATGGCAGACCATTGTCACGTTAAATCCGGGTTTAATTCCCGTGTCCAGGTTTTCTTTAATTCTCAACTAATTTAAATTAAATAGTTATATTTCATTCTCCATACCTCTGTACTCGTCTGAGCTATCCACATATTTACACTGATTTGTAAGAGTATAAATGGAGAGGAAGAGTTGCTTAATTTGTGTGTAAGTAGAGAGGGGAAACCATTCCGTGATAGACACCCCAACACACATGACTGGAATTAGAATCATGACCTTCCCATCTTCGGGTAAATCAGGTGAATCACTAGAGGTACGGAAAAATTACACTAACTATAAGAAATAATTCCTTTGTTATAGTTATTTTCAAAAAACTCTGTGCAGATTCCAAACTTATGTTGATTGAAGAGGCTAAATTGAAAACGATTAAAAATGCAAACATGGTTCCTACCCTTGAAATATATTTTGGATGAATTTAGATTGATACTAGAATTGCCAACTTGAAAATCAATATATATAGTTAACACCCCCAGGTTCAGTGAAAACATTTTCTGATTTCAAAATCAGATCCAATGGCATTTATAAACGAAAACCCACTGTCAGCTAGCAAATGTATGCCACAAACATTTTCTAATACAAATGAAGATGACTCTTGTGGTGGATAAATGTTCTTCCACCATCTGAGTGTACAAAAGACATAAAAATGTATATAGTTTAGTTTCTGCTATTACTTATTATGGCATAAGGAATTCGAAGTTCATTGGCACACTTACAAAAATACGCTATCTTGAACCAGCTCTATCCGGTCTACCCCATTACGCCCTATTTCTTTTAGGTTCATTAAATTTTATACTCCCATCTGCGTCTAGATTTAAGAACTGAATTGGTTTTTATATCATATCGATTTTAAAGCGTAGCTTTGTAGCTATTTTTCAAATAGGTCTATATATGGTTTTGGGGGAGTATTTGTAACGTTGCATTACAAACTATTCGATCTCTGCATTTTTATCATGAGATTCAATTTATATATATATATTTTTTTTTTAAGTCTACTTGTAGACTATATAATGATCATATTTTTCCTTGTTAAAAATATCTAATATATTTTAAAAAGTTTCAATACTCTATGAATGTATTTAAATATAGTATTGCTCGTATCATACGTAAGCAATGAGATATTCAACTGCAATACTATTTTTTAATTTATTAATAGTATATTTACTTAATTAAAGTTTGTCAGTATCCAGATTCTGTATCGAAGTGTTTTCTATAAATCTTGACGGACAGTTTCAGTGCCATCAGGCTATTTTAAATATTTATTTATATAGTTTATAATTAATAGTAAATATAAATTAGTCGTACAATACAATTGGAAATTATTTTTTCTTATAACCTATTATCTTTTAGAATTAAATTTTCAAAAATCAGCTATCAGTTAAAACAGCTTTAAATAATTTGTTGGTCAAAAAATAATATTATTTCATTTCTCATGTAAAAGCATCTTCAGATTTAAAAGTTGGGTCATTTTTTAATTAAAAAGTGCATCACTAATTAATTACTAAAATTATTTATTCTTTAACGTAACCTAAAAAACACTATCCATAAATTTATTTTTAACAATTTTAGGGAAATCTACAACATTCCAAAATTAGTAATTTTTATTAAGATACCCTTAATTTTAGAAATTAAATTAAATCACGATGTTACGATAACCAAATAAATACTAAATAATCGATGAATTTTTAACTAAATCTATCAACAGAGTAGTTTCTTGTAAGAATCACTTTTCTGATTTCGGTGATTGTAAAACGTCAATATTCACGATAACCCCGAGGTGGTAATTTTAATAATAAATGACATTTATTTAATTAGAGGAAGTAAAATAAGGAGGAACTTAACTAAATAAAAGCGTTTAGAAATATGGGATTTAGAAGTTAAATACTATCAAAAACAAACAAAACAGCTCCAAAATAAAATACCCAGAGTCACTTTTCCTAAAATATTAAATCTATGTAATATTGAAGGTATGTTATCAAAGACTGGCCTTTAAAAACAATTTTATTTTAAACCAATTATGGTAATACACATTTTGATTATGTCTCAAGTAAGTTAAAATACAAAGGCTTGTTTGCTGAAACACACTCTCAATCGCCCATCTGAGGACTGATTAAGCAGGATATTAGATACACGTCCATGGTCTAACAAAATATCACACTGAATTTTTGTTTTTGCAATCTTATTCTGACAACACTGAAAGTGGGAAAAATGAAATAATTCTTTTTGTTTCAAAATAATTACTTTTCAATATTGTTATATCTTTTAGAAGTATTAAATTAATTTCACTATCCGACACCTTAGTTCAGTCAGTAGCGTGTCTGCCTACTGAGCTAAGGGGCCCGGTTTTGATTCCCGACATGGCTGAAAAATTTATCATTGGTGAAATGTGGGTTTCACAGTGATAAAATAACGGCTGGGGATTGGATTTTATGCCGGTCCTAGTCTTAAGATATATTATAAGGCATATGAAGCTAGGACAGGTCGAGCCAGTTGGAAGTGGAAAATATATGGCTTGAATAAAAAACTGACCCAGACCATAGGCTTGAAACAGTAATGGATGTAAAGTAAATTAAATAAATTCCACTAGTCGAGCTCAGTTCCAGTGGTTTCCAGTAAAGTCTCCACTAAGGTGCGACGACTCGTTTGAGCTGCAATACCTACCTAAGCTATGCTCTATTCGGGATCTTCTGAAAAAAAAAACATCGTTCGAAAAATAATATTAGTCAACAAAACTAAAACAGCACCAGTGAGAAAGCGGTCAAGTGCATAAGTCTCATCTTGTCTGATTTGCCGGTGCTGGGAAGATCTGTTCTATCACACCTTTCGTATGTACTAGGCTGATTTTGCCTAACTGGTTCATGTTTCTATTTATAAGTAATTACGAATATATTTCCTCTAAATTATACCTTTCTTATATTCACAACATTAATGCCAATACGTGGATAACTTTAAAGGATAGTAAGGTACAAAGAACAAAATAAAATTACATACCTAAGTAGCTTATAATCGACTTGCTGGTCCAATACTTTAGCTCAGAAGATAGCACGTCTGCTTGCACACAGTACTGAATTAACTGAAAATGAGCTAAACTGAGCGTTGTGTCTGTTATGGATGACTTATTCTGTTAGCACCGCATATTACTACCAATTCAGGCTGTACGTATATGTTCATAATATGTTTAAGTGTAAGGGATCAAGTAAATTGAATTTATAGGATGTTTACCCGTGTTAGTGGAGAAGGAGTGTGGAAAACCATTTAGGTAAAATCACCCTCAATATACTGTACGGGATTTGAAGCCCAAACTCCCTACCATCGAGTGTCCAGTCCATAGCAAGTGTGATACCTGGCTTAGACTGTCCAAAAATTGAATCAGTTTATAATTTTTGGTCTGAATTAACATATCTGTTCAGAAAGGACACATTAAATACGCCCAAAATAATAAAAACTAAACGCTAAAATTCATATAGGAAACCAAAATGTGTGCATTAGGAAATGATTACTAAACAGCAGTGAACTAACTCTCAAAGATTGTCTTTATTTATTATAAAACACACACATCATCTTAGTAAACATGAGACTGGTAATTTATCATCTTTATTTACTTCCGTTGGATAACTGAAAAATGAGTTTCCTTCTTTAGTCGTCTTTACAAACTACATCCATGTTTTTTACGGATATTAAAATAAAATTATATTTTCTAAATGATTATGACGTTATTTAAAAAAAAACTTTCAGAGCTACCGAGTATCTCATATCGTATGACTTTGATTTATTAGGTGATGTTATGGACGAATATCCAGATATTACGTCATTAAAATATTTATGACTAATAACTCTCATATTTCATTTTAAGATGGTCACAATACTTTTAAAAACTCATTAATATTGTTCACTTTGAGATTAAAATGACCTAAACTTGTTAAAATACGATCAGAAGAGAAAAACACTTATATGGACGAAGTGGTTCTATATTTTCTAATGTCTCGTCAACATATTTAACAAATCGTGTGGCTTATGTTTACTATTGCTATCGTTAATTTACAGTTGAACATTTATTTGTCCGAGCAAGCGTTAGTAAAAATAAATTGTATAGTTCTTCAAACAAACTTTCTCGTTTCTTTACCTAAAAATTAAGAAATCCACTAAAACTCCAAAGATATGTGAAACAAAATAATAGACAGTGTTGTAAATTCTACCAATTAGGATATAATAAATAATACACGCTGTTACAGAAACATTGAGAAAAGAGATACATCTTTTTCCACCAAATAGTAAAACAATAAATTTATCATTTCAAAGATTACAATAAAACTATACTTTACTATGACCTGGTGATTTTTTATAAAATATATTTCAAAATAAATATTTTTTTATTTTTTATATTCCTCCATTTTTGCAAATATGTAAAATTCTCTAGCTCAAATAGTGGCATGAACTATGACCATAATTGGAAATGTCCACTTATAATATAAAGTACCACCAAAATAATTTTAACGTTAATTTTAATCCCCATTTGGTTTGTAATATTGAACAGTGTCTAGATACGAGCTTCAATTAAAACGGTTAAAGCTGATTTGGAGAAAACCTTTAGCTCTAAGGTTGGATATTTAATGCTAAAAAATAATTAGGATAACCTCATGAAAGCTCTTGATACCAAGTTTTAGCATGGTCAGTAAAATGGTTTCAATTCTAGTCCCAGTGACAGACAGACGGCTTTAAAAAAACACCTTAGATTCTTTTCTCTCCGAGGAGTTGTGAGAAAGTAATATTTCAATATTTAGTGTAAGTTAGGTCATAACAGTATTTTAGGTTTTCTTAGTATAGTTTTAATACCGGACACTTTTATTTTAAATTCAAATTAAAATAATTAGCTACTAGAATATGTTCATTTGCCTGTATTGAATTATTGATGCCAATAGAATGTCTGAGAAGATTTCCGAAAGTAAGCAAGACGACATATTTTGAATAAAAGTACGAGACAATAAGTGTGTCTAGTTTAAACTCTATTTTAATATTTTTTTTACCTTCAGGCAAATAAAGATGGCCTCTATTTTACATATTTATTTCTGTGGCTGAAACAAAGTTCACCCCATAAAGGTTTCGCTACGCACATATGTGGGTGAGTCGTCTACTCTAAGGAGTTAATCTAATATTGCATTGCCTGGCCATTAATGAGAAGTCCCAATCTCAGTAGGGTTTACTTTATTCATTATCAATTTGATTTTTCTATTTTATCTCGATGCACGTACCGGTTAAACTTCTCTTGTTAACCCTTCACATCTATCCCTTATATTATGTCGTTAGTGACCTTTATGATTAACGCAATTATCCAAACAAATAATTTAGTGTTCAATTCATAAATCGGTATGGGCTTTGGAAAGTTGTATTTTTATCAAGCTTAATCCAGCATCGTTAAATATGCAAACAAAGGCTCATCTGGTCTGGTCTGGTTTGTCATCTGTGGGTTGGTATGAGCTTAAATCTTGCTGGGTGTACTGAGCTGTTTGTATAAAAATGGCTTGCCACTATTCCTCGACCAAAATACTGTTCATTTTCAAAAAAATTATACCTTCATCATCCCTACTATATTAGTGTAGATATGTGAAAAACCCGGACGGGCCAACAAGACAAATTACCAAATTACCCACTATATAATTATTTAAATATATATAAATATATACATAAATAATTATATAAGCATATATACATACTTAAATTATCAATACACATATAGAGGCCTACGTATATATATATATATATAT
>CABFVX010000028.1:306796-340454 GCA_902151425.1 Timema shepardi
TATATATAAGGTGACCTGGTGGTCTAGGGGTAAGGTGTCAGACTTCTGTGCTGGTGGCCGGGTTTCAATCCTCGGTCCCGGCACAGCTTTATCTGATTACCAAACCCTTCCTTCACCTCTGACAAGACATCTTGTGAAAGTGGGGAATGCTAGGCCTCCACCGTGGTTTGGATTCCACGTTAAACTGTAGGTCCTCCATTTCATCTCACAACCACCCTACCATTACACATTAGCGTAAGTGCGTATAGCCCGAACGGGTAGTAAGAGGCGGTGCTAATAATAATATATACACATACATGTGCACATATAAGTTCTACGTATATCTACGCAGGCCTCTATATACATATACATATATTTATACGTATATGTGTAGGCGTATATATACATATATATACGTATGGTATATTCATATATAATATATACATAAACATACGTATTATATATTCATATATATAATATTATATATATGTAGGTCTCAAATCAATATTGGCAATGACCTTGTTTCTATAGTGATATATTCTGACCCGATTGGGAAATGCACTAGGCTCTCAGAGATGGTTTGCCAGCTTCTGAAGCTCTACTTATCCACGCTCTCGGCCCGGCCGAGGCTTTACAGTAGCTACAGGGCCGGACGTGGTGTCTAAACTGGTCCCCCACGTACCTGGGCCGCCCTCCTTCCATTATTCAAATAGGATGTAGCTGTTTATTAATGCTCTACTTAATTTCCGTGTCACATTTATATAAATCTGTGTGAAATCATTTAGCCGATGGCAGGAAGACAGCTTAGGTTTCCGCCAGGAATATTGTTACTGATTGCTGCCATTTATTTGCGTAATAATACCCCTTCCATTGCTTAAAGCCTATTTTCTTCGAAAATACATATTTATATAACTAAGAGAGTCGCCTAATGGAGGGAGCTCTGACGTGTGTTCTAGATGTCCAAAGACTTCACGTCACTTAAAAATGTGTTTGTTATTTTATAATATAACTCCAGCCTTTTAAGTTTTAAAAGGTTTTATGAAAAGGTAGAAGTTGCATATTTTCAACGACGTGGGTGTTGCAGTTCTGAGGCCAAAGTAAATTATAAGGAGCATTGATCTAGCCAGGGATTGACTGAGCTGCTTATACACCGGGAGCTATCCATGCAGGCCGGTTTGTTTTGGGTTTCCACACGTACTTATTTTTTTAGCACCACGGGCTACAACCCATCCGGGTTATACGCCTATGTACTAATCACGATATGGTATAAGGGATTAGGAAGAATATATTTATAGAAAGTGTCCATTTGCATGGAGGGAGAGTGGAAAACCCTTTTTGAAAAAAATCCCCTCAGTACACCAAACCTAGATTTAAACCTCTTTAGCCCCGTAATCAGCCGTCTGGTCTATTGCGAGAGTTGCACGTCAAACCATGTGGCCACCGAAGTGGGTCACACGTAATTCAAACTAAAATAAAGCTACACATTAAATTCTAAATGATTATCATTTTAATTAAAAGGTCCGGTAAATATGTTTCAGTGTGCCCAAAATACATAATTTGTGAAGGGTAGCATGCCATTAAACTTAAGACCATCTCCATTTGTTGTGTGTTGTTTAGTGAATACTAATTGTTATAACTTTGCAAGTCACAAGAATAGCTAGAGGAGGGTCATTTTACAAATTTTTAACAGTACAAAAGTAAACTTCTAGCTATTGTCTAATATTTTAAAATCATTTTTTCTAATGTCAGTATAAAGTAGAATCTGATGTTTTAAATTAACTGAATAGCATCGTAATGATTTATAATATAGGAGGAATGGCCTCGGGATTAAATATACTAGTAATAAACATAAACACCTCATCACTTCTAATTGAACTGAAACATAGCTTGAGGACTATCAATAAGTGCGTGTTAAGTGTTAGAGTATTGAAGTGGGAAAAGGGCTAGTGTGTTTGAAGTTTGTACATCAAAACTTTTCTGGTCAAGATAAATAAAATATTGCTTCTTTAAAAACATGTGAGTGTAGTTTTAATCGCATGGTAACCTCAATCAATACCTTTCATGGGTGTCCTGGAATTTAGTGTCAACTTTTTCTCTTATTTAAAATTTAGTGTCAACTTTTTCTCTTATTTAAAAAAGTTTGTAATCTATTGTCGCCATGTTCATGTCAGATATTCCACATATATTATTATCACCATGTGAAGAAAATTAAACTCTTTATGTTTCTACTGAAACAAGATTTAGTTTATTTAAGCAAAACAAAAGTTTTGCTATAAAAACTTCAAAAACATTCAGCTTTTCTTGCGTCCCCTACACTCCGACCTTAAGGGCCATCTTAGTTGTAGTCCTGGATCTCTTGGAATCTTCCAGTACACCCCTTGATATATCTTACTCAAAAACAAAAGAAATGTATAACAAGGTCTCAACAAAACATCCTAAAGTAATTAAGGATATTTTTTTAAATATGCTAGAATATTCATGAGATGAGTATAGATTTTAATAATTTGGTCAGAGATAATCAAAGCTTGTTGAATAGCAATCTGGTTTTTTCCACATCAACGAATCGTTGTTGAATAGTAAATATAAGATTATTAGTTAATACATGGTCTAGGCGATTTGAGTGCTTAACTCAGGGCCCGATGTTCATGGGTTCAAACACGGCCAAGGTCGGTTGATTTTTACCGAGCTACGAAAATCCGTTGCACAGTTTGCTTCATGAGTAAAGCGAAGCCACTGGTCCCATGTCGATTGTGACAAGTAAGAGATCCCAGGAAGGTATATGACTTTTTTAACCAAATTGATATGATTTTTCTCGCTCGCTTGCATAAATTCAGTGCGTAAAGCGGCGGGAAACTACCTCACTCTCAGGACTTCCCTAATACAAGCACTCCCAGATGGTTTGGGCAAGCGACACTAACCAGCCAAGTGACTGGTGCACACGCTTCTCTGGTTGGATGATAAAAATATCAGGACCAACTTTCGGGTTGTAGACTTACAATATTACTATTACGTTAATGCGTGTACACTATATTAAATAAACTAGCCCTCCTATTTCTATTATTCAACATTAACCGCTTAATGCTGATCAAATCCTTTTGCTCTTCAACAAGTTTTACACTTTTTTTATATAAAATTAAAATTATTAAAATACCATCTCCGGGGGCGTTAACACCCTAGAACACTTCTGAATTTCTTGGATTCATATCTCAAATATCGCAAAGGGCTCTAAATCATTCTGGTTTATTAAATTAAAATTAGAATATCTACACATTTGATATATATATATATATATATATATATATATANAAATTTGACAAGGCCATTGCCAGTATTTTGAATTGTGATAAAACGGCTTAACTAATTTTAACAAAAGAACACTGATTTTAAAAGCTATGGGTCTAAGGGTTTGTCAAAATAGTAGCTTCCAATGAAAACCCAACTTCCTGCTTTCCTACTGTATGTGCAGTAGCTCATCTGCACAATCATTATTTATTTACATCATCATAGAAACCATGATTCGCGTACGATTGTTTATCAGTAAATAAAATATCTCCCTTTGGTTGAAAATAATAACAACTAAATTCTTACTTAAGTATTACCAAATAGATATAAAGATGGGAGGAGTATCGTTTTAAAGTTCTCATCGTGGCGTGAAGGAGAAAAATATATGTTTTGTTTGAAATTAAACACAGGAAGCTCAAAATATATGTAAAGTTAATAGCCTTTAATTAGTAAACCTTTAACTAAAAATATAGTCTAGTGATAGGCCTATAGTCTAGGTAGGCCTCATTCTATGGTCATTTTTCCAATACAAACTTTAAAAATATTTTAGCGCAATAATTTGTAGCCATTATGATAATCTGCATCCTTCTCAGCAACAATTCACTAGTATTTTAAAATTATATAATTTGGCCACTGGTTGATATATATGTTTCATTTTACTCAATAATTATTTAATTATTTTTTACTGAATGAGTAGTAAGACACGGCGCTAGATTAATAAAAAATTGTTTCGATGTTGTTAAAAGTTTTTTTACTGGAATATGAAACGATAATCTCCCCATATAACATGCCACCAGTATAAGAATACATTTTGACCTCTCTAGACATAGAACCAATGTCTCTAAGAGACATAATAAAACAAAAAAACTCATTTTTATACTCCCTATTGTAGCTACCCTCACCAGTGGCTCTGTGGTCTAAAGCGTCGCGACTCAATGGACCAAACCGTTAAATAATATTTATATTAAACTCTGTGAAGTATGAAAATCGGTGGTTACTAATTATTTTATTTTAGAGTAATTAGCCAACCCGAAGTTAAGATATTTTGAAATAATGCCTTTTCTCAATAATAATAATATTAAATTCTCATATATTGTAATTAAATATTTAATCAATTAATTTAAATTAAATAAGCTATATCTCTAGTCGAATTACTATGCCATAACAAAACATTTGACTAATATAATAACACACCACTTACAACAAAAGCTGATGGAAATATTTAATTAATTACTTATCCCGTTAAATAAAAATTAGGCCCTTTCAACATATAATCTGAACTATTAGCATATAAGTCATGGTAATGGGATTAAACATAACTTAAGTTGAGATAAAATTAAATACCATTTGGTTTGTAATGGAATTAATCACAGTTTAAGCTAAGTTGGAATTAATTACCAGTTAGTTTGTAATGGAATTGATCACAAGTTAGGGTGGAAACACACTTATCCTGAGTTAAGATGAAATTGAACTAGTTGCGGTTTTAGATATAATGGAATCAATCATGGGATAAGGTAGGATCAAATAAATTATGGACCTGCTCTGTAGGCCTTAAGGTCTAAGGCCTCACTCTCGTAATAAACTAGACCACTGATGGCCCGATGAAAGGGAGAATTGGGCTATAGTCCCATTCATGTGCACTGAGGATAGTTTTCCAAAATATTTTCCACTCTCTATCTCCGCGCAAATGCAGGTACACTTCCTTTAAATCCAACCTTCCTCGTCCATAACTCATTTAGGTAATTGGTACATATGCGTATAGCATGAAGAGGTAGTAAGATGTGGTGATAAATTTAATTTTAAAAAACTGATTAAGTTGTGGTAAAGGTATTAATGAGTAAGGGATGAAATCGAATTAATTTTGCAGTTATTTAATTTATGTATTTGGCGCTAGCTCTCTAAATCAACTGGTTATTTCAGCACACGACTTATAAACTAACTTCAAGCAAATACAACAACTATCCCCCAAACATTAATAACATCACTGTTAAAGGGAAAACCCACATTTCACCAATGATAAATTATTCGGCTTTGCCGGGATTTAAACTAAGACCATTATCTCAGTATGCAGATACGCCACTGACTGAGAGATGGCATTGGACTAGTTTTCTGCTAAGGGATTATGCAAGTGATTATAAGTTTAGGTGGGATAAAGTTAACATATTATAAAATAGATTTAAGCCCCATAAATATATAGGGATTAGAAAGATAAAATTTGATTGAAATATACTTGCATTTGAATGGAAGGAGAAGAAAAAACATTTATTTAAAATACACCCTAAGGTACACCAGCAAGAAATTGGACTTCAACCAAGCAAAGAAAATAATTACATCGCATCTTGCGAGTGCGAAAGATTGTACAGCCCTTTCTACATTATAAAACTCTTTTATAAAATACAAAACTATATTTTGTGTTCAACATTGCTAGAATTTTACTATATTATTTGAGTTATTTTATAAGTATTGATGATATCTATCAAACGTGACATAATCATGTAGATCTCATGAATTGACGTATGGATACGTGAAAGTAGATTTAGTAACTATTCTAGATGGTAGAAAAGGCTCTTCTTATGAAAGTTGTACTATATACTAGCCGGTCGACAACAATGTGGTTGTTCTTGCTTACTATTTCTCAGCCCATCCCCCTTTAGATCAAATCTTTAGCAGCCTACCCTGTGTTTATAAAATATCAAGTTGTAATTTAATATTATCTTAACACGCTCATACATAAAGAGCAATGATCTCCATCCCCTTCTCGCTCTTCTACCAACAACGACCGTGAAATAGTCGTCTTCATCACGGCACATGACTTATCCTCCCTGCCATTAAGACCACCTAGAACTTACTAATGCAATGCACCGACACTTAACCACTTCCTTTTTAACTAAAACAACTACTTCAGGCGAAAAGAAAACATAATTGAGTTAATGCCACACTCCAACTGTATACTTTAGCTTCACCATTTACAGTACGAGACCTTAATTACTGCACACAAAGAACTGCAGGTGAATTTTTTTAGAACATTCAATATTTTGATATACAGTGTGTACTTTATTTGCACAATTTGTGACTTTATAGAGCATTTACTTAAAGCTAAACAATACCAAAATTTAGCACACTTATTGCCTGATACTTGGCTAGGTATTGGAGGACACAACATACACAGTAAGAATATATATTATTTTTCTCCTCTTAGCCAAGTTCCGTTAATGTTAAAAACATCCGTCGTGCGATTTGAGACAAGGGGCAGTGAGTCGCATTATGCTATCCTGTACACGCCGCAGCATGGTACTACATCGTGAAATTTTGTCAATACTGTATATGTGAGAAGATCTGTGTACTGATGGTATATTATAAGACCAGTTTTGGGATGATGTTGAAAATATATTTACTATATTTAGGTCAATTTAACCTATCAAATCTGTTTTTTAGTATATACTTTTAATATGTGTGTGTTTTTAAATACACTTGATAAAAAGGCATAGAATTTTTATTAGGTATACTTATGTACATAAGTGTGCGACTACCTGACTGGTTCATTAACATATTTAAGCTAAAGCGATAGTTATGAGAATGGTAAATAAATCAGCCAAATCCATGTAAAATACCCCTAAAAGGTTAGGGCGATACATTTCCAGAACGATCTCTAGGCTTTTTCAATCTCGGCCATAGAAATTTACTATGGAAAGCAAAGGGAAACTTTCACGATTTTAGGGTATTTCAAGTACATAATTGCTCTCTCAGTTAGTGATGGTGGGTGACACTAATCATCTGAAAGGCTGAATGCACTCCCGGTTGCGTATAAATACCTTAAGTTGTAGACACACTATTTTGAAAGGGATTTTTAAAACCTTTTGCACAAAAGAATTGATATAATTTGTCTCTCAACAGAATTTACTATGGTGTACGCTGTTCTGTTTATGACTTCTTGGTTCTGACCTTATTTCATCATTGGAACCATGTTAATCAATGTTTTCGGACTGAAAGTGGACCTATTTTATTAAAGACGGTTCCATGTTGCACTAGAATGTTGGTTATCATCATCAAATAATACATATATTCTTAATTTGTTTCCTAAAGAAGGGACAGGACTTAATTGGGGAAAAAATCTCTACTTAATGATGACTATAAAATATTGTCTCGTACCATAGCTTCTAGGATGCAAGCCGACCTCCTCAATGTGATCTTAAATTCCAGACTTTTGCATCCTTCCACTGTCCATATATTAAAATTTTCCTCTTACACGAGACGTTATTTACAGTGCCAATACCAGAAATAGCCCCACCTTGTACTTTCCCAGGATCAGAAAAGTATATATGATTCTAGTGAACACACCTACATGCTTTCGAGGATGTCCAAATGTGGGCTCAGAACAAAGTATACATCGTATATTTGTACCTAATACCAAGAGTCACAAAATTTTTACAATTTGTAGATGTCGTAATTTGTGCCATTTCCAGTGAAACACGGAGTGCGGCAAGATTACCCATTATCCGGTCCATTATTCACTATTTATACAGAGAGTTTCTTACATATGTGCAGGCAGATCTTGTCAAGTAATGGTTTTAAACTACCATCTTTTGAAAAACATGCGCAATAACGTTGAGTAGGGATGCAAATAAGTAACAATTATATATTAATAACAACACCAATGCACACATCCGAAAATCAAAACTAGTGACCCCGCTATTGGTATTCCAGTTGAGTCACATTCGTTTTTATATACCAAGATTTACTACCCGTTTACTACGATAATATGGTAAGGCTGAATTAGGTGTAATCTATATCATATACACCCCATTTTCTTCGAGTTAGAGTGACAAAACCCATTTAGGAAAATACACATTCAGTTGACTCGACAGGGATTCAAATCCTGACCTCCTGGTTACAGTCATTATAGTATATAACTAGAGCGACGCCTTATACAATACGCCCATTGATCAAGGTTAAACAAAAGTAGTAATATTTCTTGAGATCACTCTACAATTGGGCTGACTAGGCCAAAATATTAAGCGCCATTTGTCAAATGATAGCGATACTAATAGGCCTATAATAGCGTGTTAAAGAAAGGATGGCCTACCATTACATCGAGTTCATTACCCGTGGATCTCTCCTAAAACTCTTTAATGAATAATTAGCAGTATATGATAATTTGAGCTATATGTGTGTTTACTGAAAATTATGAGTGCGTACTTAATTGCGGAAGTGTATACAGTCACTTAGTGCACTAATAATGCTAGCTGGTAGCATGAAGAACCGGTTTGGGAATGGGTGGAATTTTACTATGGGAAGCTCCTACATAAATCTGTGAAATATTTGAAAAGTGCACCATCGAAATTATTATATTTATTTATTAATAAAGAAATATACTAAAACAATTATAGTTCATATATAAATAAATTATACTTTTGTTCGTTTTATCTACTATGGAAATAATGTTAAGATAGTATAGTGTGTATTAAAACTATACATATGATAATGTTAAGCACTTTACATTTTCGTGGATTGCATTCGCATTTTAATTTCTACGAACTATTGTTTTATTTGAACTTTACTTCTAATCCGAAATATCCGAGTGTTTCCTTTAAACGGGGTAAATATGAAGATAGAATCTGGTGAAAATGATTTTCTCATTTTTGTGAAGATATAGTAGGAAAGTATTTAGGGGATAAAACCTAAGTACACACAGCAGGAGCTTGAACTACAGCCTCTCTTTTACTTATAAACAAGAAAAGACGAATCTAGCTCCTTTGTCTACGTGCCCACCATTACAATGATTTCTTTAGTTGGGACAAGAAAGCTGAGTGAAATGAATGTAATGTATACTTTAAGTATTAATTTTATAAAGATTATAATAATTAGTTGGAGAAAATCCCTCACACTTCAATAAA
Source organism: Timema shepardi (assembly GCA_902151425.1). Classification (NCBI taxonomy): domain Eukaryota; kingdom Metazoa; phylum Arthropoda; class Insecta; order Phasmatodea; family Timematidae; genus Timema; species Timema shepardi. The sequence goes on from CABFVX010000028.1 coordinate 315,952, forward strand.
GTTAACAAAAATGTTTGGAGATAATTTTTAACATATGAGACATATGAAAAGGTCTATTTACCTAAAATATTATATAAGCCCATTAAATTAGATTATTGGCTTATAATGCCCGATTGAGTAATTTATTTTTTATTCTCTAATAACCAGTGTTTATTAAATACTTAATAGCACTAATATACAGAACGATTGTAGCAAACTTGGCCATCCCTAAAGTAACGTCATTTTCATACATGTTCATTTGCTCTACCTGCAAATCATTAATTTCAGTATATAAAATCTCCCTCAAGTTTCCAAAGAATCGTAAAGTAAGGTTTTATATAGTAATTAATAAATGAGCAAGAAATATTCTAAGATGTGCCCGTGTTTAGAAGCTACAAATTAAGTTATTAAATAGTAATAAAAAGTAGTTCGCTGCAAATACTTAATTTAGGTATTTAGAATGTCCCTTTTTTCTAAGAACTATACGCAAAGGTTTTATATGATTAATAAATGTGCAAGACATCTTATAAGATGTGTATGTGTTTAAAATGTGTAAATTATGTAGTTAAATAGTAATAAAAATAATAACACATAATAAAATATAATGAGCTCACCAACTACAATTATAAAAATTGTCAGTTTCGTCAGATCTGTAGATAGTCATGTTTTTGTTGTCTAGATATATCCATTTGGGATTTATACGTGTGGTAGCACAAAACGTAACAGAATACGAAGGAAACACAACCAGAATTTTACGAAAATTTCTTTGCTCAGTAAATCTTCTTGTACTGGGTCTCTCAACGAATTTTTCAAAAAGAAAAAAACTAACAGTCACTTTCAAAAAAAAGTTTAAATAGTCGATAGACACGCTTAGTGTTTATATACAAATACATCTTCATAATGTTGGCCCAATTCTCATCTGATTTGGTTTGTCCCCGATGGTTAGGTTAGGGTATAAATTCTAGCTGGGTGTATCGAGTTTTTTTAACCATAAATATTTAAATACTTCTCTATACATATAAATAATTTTATGATATCCATTAAGGTAATTGTAATTACAATATAACGGCTCAACAAATTTTGACGAACGGACCCACATTTTAAAGGTTAGTAGTCCATAATGTCAGAAAAAATAGAAGTGTATAACAAAAGGCTGAACTTTCTGTCTAAATTACAGGGGTCCTTTTCTGTGCGCACAGTGGCTTATCTGTACAATCATTTTTTGTTTATATCACTATGGAAACAATGATGTGTGTATGGTTTTTATCGTCAAATAAAATATTTATCTTGGGTCAAAAATAAATGCAACTCTTGGCTAGGTTTTACTCTTCAACAATTATTATTATTATTATTATTATTATTAGCACCGCTTCTTACTACCCGTTTGTGCTATACGCACTTACGCTAATGTGTGATGGTAGGGTGTTTGTGAGATGAAATGGAGGACCTACAGTTTAACGTGGGATCCGAACCATGGTGGAGGCCTGGCATCCCACACTTTCACAAGTTGTGAATAATACACGTCAGAGGCGAAGTAAGGGCTTGGCAATCAGACAAATCTGTGCCGGGACCTAGGATTAAACCCCGGACCCTCAACACAGAAGTCTTTCACCTTACCCCTAGAACGCCAGGTCACCTGCAACAAATAGATAGGGAGCTGGGAGAATTGTCATTTTAAAATTTGTATTTGTCTGTGAAGATGGAAAATATACCTTTTGCTAAGAATTGCTAAAAATCTATGGAAATTTGGTAGCCTTTGGTGATTAAACCTTTAACTACAAAGTATAATGAGATCTTTCTACAGAACCTTTCACGATAAAAAGTTTTGGAAACATTTTAACGTAATAATCTCCATCCATCGCTCCAACGATCCACTAGAATATTAATACATTATCTCAATTTTTGTCTCATTATTATTATTATTATTATTATTATTATTATTGTTTTTATATGTTTTGTTCTAACGGTAGATAATGTTAACCTAGTCTAAAATATGTATGGTCTGCTAGCTTCTAAATATAGTCTTTTTAAGTGATTATGTATAATCGAGAAATTCTAGATGCGCTTTTTATAGTGGAAAAGTGTGTTAAATTATAAGGTAGGTAAGTTAGTTGTGAGTTTAGTAAAGTCATTGTTACGATAGATAAACACCTTTAACTTTTAACAATGTTATTGTAGTAAGAGATAATTGAATTAATATTAAAACAATCTTAAATTGCTTGTATAAAGGGTGAAATTAATATCGATACAAAAGAAAGAACTACGTAGTAAATGCTGTTAGATAATACAAAGGTGATAACTAAATATCCTTTAAGCGCTATTTAGCAATAATTCGCTGGATCATTACAACGTGGGTGGTTATTATAAAAATAATAAGAAATCGGGTTGGTTGTCATATTTAGTTCAATACTAATCATTGCCAGTCATGCGTTACTATACAATATTTTAAACGTCTCAGTTTGAAACATGTTTAAGGGTACAGGACTTTAAACAATTCGATGACTACTAGTGGAGGTGGACACTTGGGCTNGTTTGTCTGTGACGAGAAAGTCAAAATTTGAATATTAGGAAGGTTTAATTCTTCCTAAAAAATTTCCTGTTATCCTTTTAAGCAAAGCCAGGGATATTTATAATTTTTTTATTAAAATCATTCAAATTTAAAATGTTTGTATTCTGGATTGGTATCAGAATGTGGGGGATTTTTTAAAAGACGAAATACATTGTGTACTCCCCTCTCCCTCGGAGTAACTTACATGATGCCCAAATCGTTCAAACGCCCACAAATAACTTTCGAGCCAAACTAAGGTTGTTGTATAAAAAAAACTATCTCATTTCCAACCATAGTCACACATACTATGCAATCATAAAATTTGCATTTAATTATTAAATACATTTTACTTAATAATCTGTTATTAAAGCTTATACAAAATATAAGATTTCATCTTGAAAACAGTGGCCTATTTATTTTGCAAAAACATCAAAACATAATTTTTTCATTTTGATGTAAGCAAACAAATTACATCCCGCACATCAATTTAACCAAAAAGAAGGATAGTTCACGCATCAATATTAAATTTATATGACCTGGTGGTCTAGGGGTAAGGTGTCAGACTTCTGTGCTGGCGGACGGGGTTCAATCTTCGGTCCCACCACAAATTTATCTGATTACCAAACCTTTCCTTAAACTCTGACAAGACATCTTGTGAATGATGGGAATGCCAGGCCTCCACCGTGGTTCGGATTCCACATTAAACTGTAGGTCCTCCATTTCATCTCACAATCACCCTACCATTACACATTAGCGTAACTGCGTATAACCCGAACGGGTATTAAGACGCGATGCTAATAATAATAGTAATAATATTAAATTTAATCACATAAATAATGTATTCAGTCTTCATGGATGACATCTGTCTACGTTTCTTTTTCTTGGTGCGTATGAGTATATTTTAAGAATCACATTTAATCCTGAATGTATCTTTTTTTTTCAGTTGTACCATGAAAGGTAAAAATATTTTCTTGTATCGTTTCACAATAGGTTGGTATACAATGTAATATTCTAGTGTAGTCAGTTAAGGAAAGCCATTTACTTTCAATGGTAAAAGGAGTGGACATCAGGGTTACAAAACAGTTAATTCACTGTAATTCTCTTTAGTGGTCGAATGGTCTAAGGTGTCACCCTCGTGTTATACTGGTCTCCAGATGACGATATCAGAGTTCGAATTCCAGTTGAGTCTACTGAGGCTGGTTTTCTAAACATTATCTCTCACCCTTTTCCCACTCAAATTCGGATATAATATCTATAAAATACTTCCTTTCTCACAAAAATATTAGAGTAATATTTATCACATATGTGTAAATGTAATATTATGGTAGCCGATGTTATTCACACGTCAATCCCAGACTCTGCCCTAAAAATATGTTTAGACCCTTAGCACAGGACTATCCCTGGATAGCCCATACGAATGTTGCTGAAAGACACACTTGAAGTGGAAGCTGCGCAGGTAATCAAGATTGTAAATGTTTTCCGATTTGTTATAATTGCAGAAGCACTTTCAACATATGCTACAATAATATAATTACCAATTGATGGAAAATAGTAGTCTTCAAACCCAAGGAAATGCCATAAAAATTATTCTTTCGGAGAACCTTAGCTATGAAAGAACGTGAATAGTGAATGCAGATGTTAATGTTTCTCTCTGCCAAAGGTTTTAAGATGTCCACACATTGAGTGATAATTACTTTGATCCCTAATTTAACCAGGTTTTTATATGGTCAAATCTGCTTATATATATTAGGAGATGAGAAACTTGTAATACATTTGTGTAATAACTTTTATGTAGTAAGGTTTAAAGGGTCATTAGCTTAATTGGGTCCCAAATATTTTGTACACCATCGTTTGTGTTGAGAAATTCAATAAGATTTGTTTTATGGCTATTGGATTTTTAAGTAAACAAATCATTATCATAACGTTACTTACACACATTTAGTACTAGGCTACTATAGTTTGACACCTTCACTAAGTCAGTAGCACATCTAGATAATAGTTAAGGTTTCCAAGTTAAATGATCTTTATAGTCTAAAATATCATCACCTGTGAAATTGGGTCCTCACCTGTCCCAGTGATAAATTGAGGCTGAGGGACTGAACCTATGTCTGTTCTGAGTTAATTTGGTTTATTAATCGTGTGATGATATTATTAGAAGAGTTCTTAAAACTATAAATCCATGTGTAAGCCTTGGATAATTACATTTTTGGCACTAGGACGAATATATTTACACACCAGCAGAGTATTCGAGATTCGGTAATCTTAAAGTAAAGTTTGGTTTTTAAAAAAAGGGGGACTTGACTCATGGATGCCCATGTGGATTTTCCAAATGGAAAGTGGATTGAAGTCCATCTGATAGGGGTGTAGCACCACAACCCCCACTCCCTCACACTTCAAGAGAAAACTCCAAAAATGTAACCTTGTAGGAGGGAATTTTAAAGCATCTGAACATAATTATTAGTTTCAAGAGTAAATTCTCTCAACAAAAACAAAGTTTCTGTAAAATAACCCATAAATAAAATTTAGTTTTAGCTAAACCCATTAGAAAGAAACTTATATCTTTCACAAGTTTATTGAACAGAACAAAATTAAAAGAAAGGTGTTGAAGAGGGAATGGGAGTAAATTATTATTTTATTATTTTCATCTCTGTTAACTTCGGATATTGTAGATTTAAATTTATTAATAGCAAATTGCAGCCAAATACAAAATATACAACATTATTTTTTTGTTAAAATTAACAAATATAAGTAAATATTTCGGAGTGAAAAGAGGGGCTATATGGGCGCTCATAATTGAACTCATCATTGCCAAAAAAACAGCAAAGCTTACATTCATTTGGAAGTTATTTGACGACAAAACGACTGTGATTCCATATATAATATTTACCAAGATATGTCTAAATTGTTTTGACTCCGAGTGTACAAGCCAGTCTGTACGTGTGGGTCTGTTATGTTTATCTCGAAACATGTCTCATGTCTTTGTCTACGTCTAATCACGTATTGTTAGGGTGACTGTCAAAAGTGTCCCCACAATTTATGAAAAGTTGCTTAGAGATAATATTTTGACAACCTGTACATTTCGTGGGCTTACTACAGACATGCAGTGGTATGCACATTGCGCAGTTCCGGTTCGGGTTAAAATAAAACAAACTTCAATCGCGACACTAAACAACTTTCTGAATTTCGTTACATAGTTGAATGGTCACGAACAGAATGAGAACGTGTTATCCTTATTCAGGTACCCAACCTCGGTGTTCTGGCTTAAGGTGGCTGGAACTATATTATAATCTTAAGGTTTACGAGTAATAAGAGGCCAAGGCTCGATTCCAATATCAAGTTTTACGAGTGGTAGAAGGCCTGACTCTGAATTAGGAGGTCTATGATCGATTCTAATCTCTTAAGTGGGATGGCATACTTGAATGTCAACCTCGGTGGTCTTAAAATAAGATGCTCGCCTCATGACCCGATGCTCGTGGGCTCAAACCCAGCCGTGGTCGACGGATTTTTACTTAGGGATAAAAATCCATAGCACAATTTCCTTTGGAGGGGAAGTAAAACAGTTGGTTCCATGTCTATTTTGGCATGTGACAGAACCCTAGAAGTTATGTGAAAATACCGTTCTCGACCAAATTTGAAGACTCTTTCGCACTCGCTCATAAAAATTCAGCGTGGAAGGCAACGAAGCGCTACCTCACTCCCTGAATTTCCCTAGTGCATGGAGTTTTTTTTTACCAGATGGTGCAGGCAGCACTAACTAGTCAAACGGCTGAGTGCTTGCTCAGATGCGGATAAATATCAAACTAACCTTCAGTTGTTTGATTTAGGAAGAAGAAGGCATGCTTGAATCTGACAAACGGTTTGAATTTAATCCTGAGCGTATATATTTGAGAAGGTTTTTACACCTACCTATATTTGATTTGTTATAATCTCTCCATGTGAGTTCTGATGCAGTTTCTTTAAACTCATACTAATTATTTTCCTAAGATAAGATAACTATGTTTGCTATAATCAATACTAACATTAAATCAAACACATATAAATTATGCTGAATATTTAACTAAGCTTATATTTAATATTCTTTATCATTTCATCAGTGGTCACGAGAGTTAAATGCGAGTTTCATCGAGTATTATTTGTATTTTATAGAGACGTTGGGGCTTAAAACCTTGCCTACTAATTTTTCTAAAATAATTTCTCACTTTAGCTTCACGATAATGCTTTTTTATTTTATCTAAACCCTACCTTAATCATCCTCACCCCATTAGCGTAATTTTAACGTGTATATTCCAAACAAGTAGTAAGATGCGGGGGGAATTTTGTTTTGGTTGTTCTAGGTAAAGTAGCCTTAATTACAGTTTATATGAGTCTATACGTGGGCCTATAAATTAGAAATATGTTTTAACATAACAAATTTGATTAAAATTGTCAATACCATTTATGTACTACAAATGTGAAAGTTTTAATTCACATCTGAATTCTATGTTGTTAATTTTAAAGAAAATAATTTAATAATAGTGTTACTATTTAATAAAAAGGGTGAAAAACGCTGATGTAAGATATACCAAGTTTCTCAGAAAAATATGCTCTGATAAAATTTATTCGGACTCGGGGGACTTTAAGACACATACAAATAATATTTTTTTAAATATATATATAATATATTTATTTGTTTAAGTATCACAATTTTTTTTATTTCTTATACGTGAGGGAAACAAAAATTCATTATTTGTCTAATACACATCATCCCGAAAATTTTGTTTAAATATATGAAATATAAATTATTAATTGTTTGTAGAAACCAAATATATAATTTCCATTTGTTGAGAAATCATTTTGTTTTTTAAACTCAATACATTTGACTATAATACTAGACGATACCTCTACGTTAGTTGAAAACCAGGCCAAAATATTCTTACTACTTTGCTCACGTGCCCAATCAGATACAACCATTCGTAAAAAAAATATATATATATATTAATAAATATGTATTTTATTTACGTATTATATATTTATCATCAATACTTCACAAAGTTATCCCAGAAAATATGATTTTTACAAGGTTTATGTAAATTAAATAAATTGCCAGTCCGTATTAAAACTATATTGATGGAACTTTCCTGTTTCTTTTTAGTCGACTCATTTTTGCCCTTTTAGCCCTTCGTACTACTTACTCCCTGTACTACTCGTTCAGTCTGAAGATGCACGACATCTTCTTATAGAAAGAAACACACTTTCCTTCCAAGGGACGATGTCACAAATTACATTCGCGTGTCCTTACAACAGAACAAGTTTACCTTTTTATTTCTGAATCGCTCACCTGGAAAATAAGAGCAACATACTTGTACTAGAATTCATCCCTCACCTCTTTAAAAGATGACACACCAATGGTTCCTCTACGTTCTAAAACCTCTCCCTTCCCAATAAAACATAAATAAACGGGACCTTTACATAATATCCAGTTGTGGGCCACGTGATGCACGGCTCGTGGAGTCATTTAAGGATGAGGTAAACCTATAATACCCTTTTTTTTGTGCCGAGAGAGAGAGAGAGATAAGAATAGGTTGGAGCAGGTAAGTTATAACAGGTACGGGATATACCATCCACAAACGGGACGGACTAGAATAGTCAAAAGACGTGTGCCTTATTCTTCTATACATCTAAAAAGAAAAAGGATTTGTAAATATTAAGCTACCAAACTAGGGAGAGTTGACACAATCCACGTGTGTATTATGAAGAACCTTTTTATAAACATATTTATCTCGAGTACATTTAAGTTTATGATTACATTCCCAAACGGGACACACAAGTTTATTTTTTGTATACAAGTGAAAAGGGTAAAGGTTAATATATGAAGATGGTTGAAGAAGAAGAAGAAGAAGAAGAAAAAAATCTTCCGCTCGCGTCTTTTGAAAAACATATAATAAATCAGTTGACTCGTGGTAAGGTGAACTTTGTGTGATATATAAGGACAACTTGGGTAAATGATAGTAGCCAAAAGTGTTGGTTTTTTTTGTCCGTTTGAAGGAAGGATTTAGTATTAGGTCGCATAACAATTTGTATGTTTACCCTATAAAGAGCTGTAAGTATGCATGCTATAGAACTAAATTGTCTCAAACAGGACAGGAGGGATTCTTCCTTGCCGTTCAACAACTTGTTTCTCTAACAGCTATATCAGGTTTGTGACGCAAGAAGTAAACAATGGTTAAATGACTTAACTCCACCAACAACCCATCTTATTTTTTTGTGCTCCATGTCTTCCTATCAGTCTAAGTTATCTACATTTATACACACAAAGAAAACGTAGGAATATAAATCGTGGCATTTCTAGAGCGAATGTATTTTTTATTCACAGCATCTTACCAACCGTTTGGGCTTTACGAATATTCCCATTAATGGTAAATTTTAGAGGAATACAGGAATCAGTGGTCAATTGGTCTAAGCGTCACCCTCGCAGTAGACTGGCTTGCCGATAATGGGGAGATAAGACTTTGAATACCGGTCGGGTATAGAGAAGGTGTTTTTTATTAAATGGTTTTCCGTTCTCTTTCCACGTAGAGGAAGGTACTATTTATCTAAATTCAACCCTACTCATCCTCATCACATTAGCATGGTTCCTATGCGTAAAGACCGAACAGATATTGAGAGGCGGTGACAAAAAAAAATGAAGAAAATTTGCTTGCATTTTCGGGGAGGTAGAGTGAGCAATCATTATGAAATAAACTTTATCAATACTCCCATTCAGAAATCGAACCATGACCTTCCCATCATCGACAAGCCAGCATTTTAAGAGGGTGACACCTTATTCCCTGTGACCACTGTTGTGGGTGAGGACATGTTCCCGCATTAAGATAAAGGGAGGAAGAAGACTCGTTCAGATAAAACCAATTAAGTACACCTAGGTGGTATTAGAGCCCTGACCTCCCTCCCCCCAAATATAAACACTGAAAAACCATACAATACTAGAACGACGTTCACTGGTTCAGGTTATAACTTGAGCATCTATTTAAAATACATGCAAAATGCCGAAGTAGGACTCGGCATAGTTTAAACGATTAATACAATTAATTATATGAACTGGTATAATATTTGCGTGGTCATATGTATGATAGTGGAGACGGGATATGTAGGGGTAGAGGGAGCATTTGGACCCAAGGCATCAGCTTAGAGAAACCTCATATAAGTGTAAAAATAAAACAGAAACTAAAAAAAAACATTTATGAGCTATTACAAACATAATATTGTTTTATTTCAAAGATGTATAGTGTTTCAAGTCATTCGACGGTAAAATTTTACTACACAATTTTAACAAGTGTCTAATTATAAAATATGAATAGTGATTCAAAGATCTAAAATCATTACAGTTCATGAGCTATGAGGGGTCAAACTTGCTAATTTTTTGCTTTTTGCTTACTAAGTTAAAGTAAAATATTAATATTAATGTTAAAAAAAATTCATTGTGTATACCTTATGTGAATGCCTAGTTTTGATTAACTCTAGCCCCATACATTAAGTACTTTACATTAATACTTGTACGTAAAAAGCAAAAGAATGGCAAGTTTGACCCATTATAACTAGTGAACTGTAACAATTTTAGATCTTTGAATCACTATTTATAGCTTATAATTATACACTTGTAAAATCGTGCAGTGAAATGTTACTGTAAAATGACCTTAAAGTAAATTGTAGCAGAAACAATATCCTATATTGCAACTTGTAGGCTCGCAGAAGGTCGAGTGTTTTTTAAGATACGACTCCTGAAAAAACAGATCTATATAGGGAGTAAGTATTATTGAAGCCCCATCTTTTTCTGATTTAGTGATTTTGAGGCTGAATAACTGTCATTCCAAAATAAATACTGTGGTCTAAAAATGTTTCCCCTCGAGTAGACGGTGTCCTTAAGATTGTTTAGACCATATATTTAAAACAATTTATATAATCTCCTTGTTTTATTATAAGGTACTTTTTATACTTCCGTGAAATAATTATAATAATAGCAACCAATTACTGTGGAGTTATTGTTTGTGTTAACATTGACCTCTTGTTATTATTGACCTTGAACAACGGTGACTTTGTTGTGGAGCAGGATGCGAGCCCTGCACTGGTTCACTCTGGCACTGTACCTAACATCCGGTTAGTTAAACCTCTCATTTAAACAACATTTTGTTTTGGTTCGGATTCAGAAGATAAAAAAAACGGTGGTATAACAACTTTGCAAGTGTGATTTGTGCTACATTTAATACGATTAGTACCCGCTTCGGTGGCCGCGTGGTCTAACACGCTAACCTTGCAGAAGACCAGACTGCCGATGACAAGGATATTTTGGTTCGAATCTTGGTGGGTGGTTTTCCCTCAATGGTTTTCCACTCTACCTCCACACAAATGTGGTTAAACCAGATATAAATATAGCTCTACTCATCTCTAAGACCATTAGGTCTATAGTAATTTAGAACATACCCGAACGGGTAGTAGCAGGACACTGTGCCAAAAAAAACATAGTTGTATCACCATTATAAAAATAGCTATTATCTGATAGCTAAAAGAATGACAAAATATTATTTTAGGTACTAAGCCAAGTCTAGGCATGATTATGTCAGTAACTGTTGGGTTTATCTATTTCACATCCTCTTACTACCCGTTCGTGCTACACGCATGCATTAACTACGCTACTGGGATGATGGTAAGAAAGTTTGAGTTTTTGGAGTAAATTTCCGTTCATCTGCTTGGGGGATAGTGGGAAACCGATAAGGGAATACCAGCCTAAATAGGGACTAAACCCAACCTATAGTTACGTGATAGACCATACGACCACCAAGACGGGTGTCACGTTGACGATCACGATTTTGACAGCGGCTTTTGAGTTGTCTAAAAGGTTTTGTCCATTCCAATTGAAATATAGCCTTATCCTAATTAGTGAACCTGGTCTTGACGGATCTAGTTTGATGCTAAGGGAGAGTATAGGGTTTAAATCACTGTTGGGTGTATGGAGTTTTTTCCTAATGGTTTATCTTTCAGACCCTAGTTTTGTTAGACTTACCGTAATTTCTGCCTTCCTCCTTTCAGTCACGACCACGGGAAAATATACAACATCAAATTTCGATTTCTAACAGTTGACTGCAATAATTCATTAATGGAAGACTTCACATTTTTAGAATATTACCAAAACATTGTTAAACAAACCAGCCGGTACGATCAAGATGAGTTCAGAAATATGTATTTGAGTCATTAAAAATGTAAAGTAGATTTTGAGTTTCATCTTGCAGCCACCATACTTACTCGAGAGAGAGGTATCGTGTGGTGGCGTCCTAAAACCACTAGCAATGAAAGGTACTGAGTTGCGCCAGACCATTCTGAGGGAGGAGTACTGAGTTTTGTCCTGCAACCAACAAGCCAACCCGATAGGGATAGGGGGTTACCGAGCTGCATCCTTAGACCACCAGAAAAACCTGAGTGAGAAATAATGAGTTGTGTCCTATGACAACCAGACCAACCTGAGGGAGGGATACTGAGTTGCGTCCTATTACAACCAGACCAACCTGAGTGAGAGGTACTGAGTTGTGTCCTATGACAACCAGACCAACCTGAGGGAGGGATACTGAGTTGTGTCCTATGACAATCAGACCAACCTGAGTGAGAAATAATGAGTTGTGTCCTATGACAACCAGACCAACCTGAGGGAGGGATACTGAGTTGCGTCCTATTAAAACCAGACCAACCTGAGTGAGAGGTACTGAGTTGTGTCCTATGACAACCAGACCAACCTGAGGGAGAGGTACTGAGTTGCGTCCTATTACAACCAGACCAACCTGAGTGAGAGGTACTGAGTTGTGTCCTATGACAACCAGACCAACCTTAGGGAGAGGTACTGAGTTGTGTCCTATGACAACCAGACCAACCTGAGTCAGAGATACTTAGTTGTGTCCTATTACAACCAGACCAACCTGAGTGAGAGATACTGAGCTGTGTCCTATGACAACCAGACCAACCTGAGGAAGAGGTACTGAGTTGTGTCCTATTACAACCAGACCAACCTTAGGGAGAGATACTGAGCTGTGTCCTATTACAACCAGATCAACCTTAGGGAGGGATACTGAGTTGTGTCTTATGACAACCAGACCAACCTGAGTGAGAGATACTGAGTTGTGTCCTATTACAACCAGACCAACCTGAGGAAGAGGTACTGAGTTGTGTCCTATTACAACCAGATCAACCTGAGTCAGAGATACTGAGTTGTGTCCTATTACAACCAGACCAACCTGAGTGAGAGATACTGAGCTGTGTCCTATTACAACCAGATCAACCTTAGGGAGGGATACTGAGTTGTGTCTTATGACAACCAGACCAACCTGAGTGAGAGATACTGAGCTGTGTCCAGTTCTGTTTATGTTATCTAAATCTACTCTTCTACTAAGATAATAAAGTCAGTCAGTTGCTGACAATAATAATAAGATAGCCTTGAGTCTGACACTTTAACTCAGTCGGTAATATTTCTGTCCACTGAGCTAAGGGGCTCAGTCAGGCTTGACTCCAGGCATGAAAGAAAAATGTATTATTGGTCAAATGTGGGTTTCCTCTTTCACAGTGGTTAATTAACAATCGGGGCACTTGGTGTTGTGTCGGTCTAGATTTAAGTTAATGTCTAATTCGTGTACAAATCTAGTCATTTGGCTAATAAAGTGCACGTTGAATACATCAAATAAATGAAAACGACAAACCTTGAATTCATTATTCAACTTTTATTTGTATTCTGTCTGATGTTTGCTCGGTAGGCTAGTTTAGGTTGGGTTATATGGTTATATGTGACATTTGAACGTACATTTTACTGAATAATACTTTTAATTATCATTCTAATTACTTCGCTCCTTCCAACGCAATTCAGGTGACAGTAATATATATCTTTTCTATCCTTGGGATGCAACTCGATACATCTCAAACTAGCAAATATCCCTCAACTAAGAAAATCGCACCCCTCTCTAAATATATTCTAAAGGTATCCGGTTTACACATAAATTACCTTTAAGATGTGATGATTCTTCTCCTTAAGCCTTACTTTCTAGGTTCACCAAATACTATTTTTATTAAAATATTATAATAGCTGTAAGTATTCGTATAATAAGAATGGCTTTGTAAAACCTTTCTTTAGTGAAGAAGTTAGATGAAAGAAAATGAATAAGATATTGGAAAGTAGGCCCACTTTTATAGTGAATCTTCATTATTGGGAACTTTTCTTCTTATACAAACCAGCGGTCATGAAGTCTAAGGCGACATAATAACACTAATGTGTACAAGTAAAACGTACAATGTGAATATACATATTTTCTTCCATCGGTTTCATACGAACAGTTTAGGCTTTCCAGTTCTCTTAGTTTTTCGAGTTAGAGATTTAAAACACAAACAAATCCACAAATACAGATTTTATTGTATTTATATTATCCATCTTCACTTCCCTCATCATCCTCAAATGTACAATTTTTACCGATGGATATACAGTACCTATCTGTGGTGACACGCCCCCCTCTGATATAATTAGGTCAAAACTAACATGGAAGGACCTCATAAGCATTACCATAAAAAATGAGTAAACTAAATTAATCGAAAGCAATACATTAAAAGTGTAGAATTGTACTGGTCTTAATTAGTTTGACCTAGATAATGTTGATTAATTGAAAACCAGATCAGACCATCTACACTCCATCTCAAATGATTCCTATACTTAAATCTCTCGGTCATTCATTAGAACAGTGTTTCAAAAACTTCTACCAGTCACGTACATCTTTCAGGGCCATGCTATAGCCATAGTAACTACCCCTCCCAGCTCTTTATATAAAAAAGTAAACACACTACTTACTACAGTCCCATTTCATAAGAAAAGTCTCTTAAAAATACAATTATATTTTTTGTTGGTTAATAGGGTTAACAATTTTTTTAGTATTGTTTTATGGGTATTAATAATATCTGTTTACTTCTGTAGTCTTGGGGTAAAGTGCTCCCCTCAGGACCCGATGCTCTTGGGTTTAAACCCAGCTTGGGTTGTTGGATTTTTCTTGCGTGATAAAAATCCTTAACACAGCCTCCTTTGGAGGGGAAGTAAAGCCAATCGTTCGCATTTCGATTGTGTCATGTAAGAAATAACCGTGAAACGTATATGTAAATACCTTCCTTGGCAAAATTGGTAGCCAATTTAGCACGTTTTCATAGAAATTCGGCGTTGAAAGCAACAGGGAACCACCACACTTTTTGAACTCCCATAACACATAGGATGGTACATGTAGCACTAACCATCTGAAGGACTAAATGTATGCCTAGTTCCGTATGCATTGTGTCACATCAAACAAACCTTGGGTTATCGAAGAGGAATTTCTATCTAAAGTAACAGTTGCAGATACCATGGCTTGACACATTGATCCATGAAAGTAGATCTAATAAATTTTCTTGCGGTCTTCCCACCAAAGCTACATTATGTCTTGTTAAGTACCAATGATCGTTATAAATTTTAACTAATTTATGGTTGTAAGCTAAACAAAGCCGTTCCAAAAGCAAGTTTTTTTTAAAAGTGCATGACATAACGTTAAAATGTGCGTTAATTTGTTTTTCAAACCTTCTATTTAAATTTGATAAAACAATCCTAACTATGTCATGTAATGAGCTTGTATTAAGGTGTGGTTGTAAGGGAGGCGATAAAAGTCAAGTGTTTTTGCAGTTATTAAATCAAAATTTATTGGGTCAAAACAAAACCAATATTGCTTCTATACAAACATCTAGATTATTTTTCTTCGCACGGTGATATAAAATTTCTTGAATATAATATGTCACGAGCAAAGTGGCATTAGATAACAAACTTTTTAAATGAAGAGAGAATTTTTGTTATCTAATGCCACCCTAGTCATGGCAGATATTCAAGAACGGTTGATATCACCATGTGAACAAAATTAAATTCCATGTTAATAATGAAACAATATTTTATTTATTTTTACCAAATAATGGTTTTGCAATAAGAACTGCAAAAACACTGGGTTTTTCTCGCCTTAAAACACCTTAATTATTGAGAAGGAACAGATTATTATATTAACTTGTTGGCTGAATAATAAATGTTATAGTTCAAAATCAAAATTTAGTGCGACTTTCCATCATAAAAAAAAATGCGATGATTAGTAAAGCTCAATGATACACGTCACTTTGTATCCAGTGGATTGTGCGGATTTAAGATTATATACTTCCCACTAGATAATAGTTAATATATGTTTTCATAAATAGACAAATAACGAACACTCTTCGTTGGGTTTTGGTTTGAATCAAAAAAATACTTGTTCATTTTTAGATTGACAAAAGAAAACAACAGAGTTTATGAAAATAAAAATAATATATGTTATATTATTATTATTATTATTAGCACCGCGTCTTACTACCCGTTCGGGTTATACGCACTTACGCTAATGAGCAATGGTAGGGTGAATCTGAGATGTAATGGAGGACCTACAGTTTAACGTGGAATCCGAACCACGGTGGAGACCTGGCATTCCTCACATTCACAAGATGTCTTGTCAAATGTGAAGGAAGGGTTTGGTAATCAGATAAATCTTTGCCGGGACTGGGGATCGAAACCCGGACGCCAGCATAGAAGTCTGACACCTTACTCCTAGACCACCAGGTCACCAATATATGTAATAAAAATTGGCGAAGGGGTTATATATTATAGTGTAGATATCTGGTAACGCTCTGACAATCTTGATTTGGTCACCCCTTGACATAAATGTGTGATACGTCCTGCCCTAATCCAACCTGTAAAAATACTGACTACGCCACTTCTGTCAAATAAAAGGTTACCTGCCTATACACCTTCTGGAGCGAATACCGAGCGGGCGTTGGAAACGCGAGTTAGCGTGGGCCTTCCGGAGCGGCACTTTAGGAGGTCTAGTAGAAATAATTTAATGAGCAAGCTCGCACAGGTGTAGTAATTCATACACGCCTAGTAATGTCTTGGGCTTGTCTAGGGAGACGTAAAGAAAGCTGTGGTTGGATAAACACGTCGGTGTTTGTTGGTTGACGTGTGTCGTGGGAACTCGACCGTGTGGGAAGGATGTGTCTCATTGATGGATGACGTCACTGAAGTATTGACAGATGTCCCATTCTAAGCCTTCCCTCATCCTGGGGTGCGTGGGGTGGGATGAACACCTGAAAGGCCGTAGGATGAACCCATCTGACAGCACACAAGTTATTGGGTTAGTGTAGGTTTAGCTAATGCGTGTAAATCATTTTGTTTTAAAATCACTAGATCTTACTTAGCCTATTTTAGTTCGGAGTTCCCCTACGCAGTCTGGACCATTTTCATAGCACTCTGATATGTTTTATATTACTATTTATATGCTACTATATTATTATTACTATTATTATTATTATTAAAGGTGTCTAACCTACAGTTTATAGACGGACTGATTATAACAACGCATAGATTATGAGCAGGCAGTTTAAGCTTTGGATCGATTCCAATTAGTAATTATATTGATGAAGATACTTAAAATTTGCAACCCCCACTTTCATGGTCAAGTGCTCTAAAGGCCAAATCATCCTTCATACGACAGAGTGTGTTACCAGTGACATGGAGGTCTGGGCTAAAATCTTGGCAGGGTGTAATTAGTTAGTAATTTATGGAAAGCCTTGGCGAGTAGTTAGACGTGAAGCATGGCGGAGTGGAGGGGGAAACAAAACACGATTTCCATGGTACTGGTGTGTCCTCCAACAAGTAAATACATAAGTACTGGAATTAGGTGTGTTCTATTTAAGGTGCAGAGACAGGATGAGGAATGAAATAGTTAGGGATGGTTTAAAAGTGATACCATTAGTAGAGACACTGAAGAGAAAAAGGTTACTGTGGTTAGGTCATGTGGTGGGTGATAACGTAGAAGGACAGAATGCCTAAGAAAGCTTTACAGAACAAAGATAAGGGTAGAAGACCTATTGAAAGACCACGGACAAGATAGATGGACCAAGCGCGGAAGGACATGTAAGCTAGAGGAGTGGACTGGAGACGTGTGGCTGAGGGAGAAGTTTGGAAAGATCGACAGAATTTGAAGAGGGTGTGCTAGACGACCTGCAAAGGTGGAAACGTTGGATGATGATGATAATGATCTAGGGAACGCGATAAAAGATCTGTGTTTTTGCAGTATTTAAATATATTATGGATGAAGTTCTTGCTATTAGTTGCAATACCAAACCGCATAGAAATATAGAAGAGCTGTTGATGGGTCACAGTAACACTTCGGTGGCCGAATGGTCTCAGGCGTCACTCTCAAAAAAAGTTTGGACTGCTTATGATGGGAAAATCAGCTTTCGAATTCCAGTTTGGTGTACTAAGTTTTTTCCTATGTTGTTTTCTAAATTCCTTCCACACAAATGCTGGTACATTTATTCCAAAATTAAACGTCTCCTATCTCTTACACATTAGAGTAGTTAGTGCATATTCGTATAACCTGAATGAGTTGTAGGACGCAGTGCTAAAAAAAATGGGTAGACCCACATCAGTAGGAACGTGTTATATAGATATCCTCCACTTAGCTACGTGGTTGTGGCGTGGATGGTAGCTGGCACGGAGGGGGTAGGGTTAGTTAGAGAGTTAATTGCCCCACTTATAAAATAAAGTACGTCACCTAAGAGCTAGTTTTATCTATTACACCTCATTATATCCTATCTATTTCGGGTCCATTCTAGTGTTAGCCTCCAATATGCGTCTAAGTCTTACCAATATCTCCTCCCTTTGGGTTTATCGGTTAATACCTTGAAAATGCTTCTAGCTTCCTCCATTAGCACTTTATGTCCTGCCCACCATAATCTACTATATTTGATTACTCTCACAATGAGTATGAGTAAAATGTATGTAGCTCATCATTATATAACCTCCTTCACTCTCCATTATTTTCATACCTTTTTGTACCAAGTATTTCCCACAGTAACATAACATAACATCATAAACATATATTATAGCTTTCGAGATGAACACCTTCTCTAATTGGGGATGGATTTAAAAAAAAATGGCTTCTTTTGATAATGAAAACAGGTAGATCTAGAAACATTTTGAACTGATATGATAATAATATGTTGTAATAGTGTTCTACTCTTACAGTTATTCGAATAGATTTGGGCATCGGTAGTTGGACACTACATTTAAGTTTAATATTATCTACGTCATCTCTTACAGAATCGTCGTAAGCCCTAGTCCAACAACTTAGCTAAATGGGCAGTACATCTGTACTAAAGTAGGGGTTCCACGTTCTAATCTTGGAATGTGCAAAAAGAATTATCATTAGGGAATTTAGAATTGCTCGTTCAATTTGATGAAACCGCGTTCCAATGAATGAGTGGATTGTCTGTTCTAGATTTATGGTCATACGGTAATACGCCTCTCTGAGAACGTGTGTAACGAGAAAAATGTAATCTCTGTTATTACTTTATTGAAACAGATTTTAAAACTTTGCTGGTGTTAGCATCCTTAAAATGAATTAAACCTAAGTAGAAACTTTGTATTTGTTTCATTTAAATTTTGGGAAATTTTCCAGGAAAGATTAAATGAACAATTTTCATATTACATCTCTCTTTCACTTTCCTTTCTTTTTTTCCTGTTTCTCTCTCTCTCTATGTATGCATATGCACACATGCATAGGCCTATATAGATATATATGTATATATGCATATATATGTATACATAATGTATATATGTACAAATGCATGTGTGTATATACGTACACATTATGCACATAGTATTCTCGTGTGCATTATATACATATAAATATATATACATGTAGACCTATACAATATATAAAATATATACGTACACACACACACATATATATATATACTCTCCATTTATATACAATATTATAATATATGCGTCTATATTATATATATTGGAACATATTATATATGCATAGTGTATGTATGTTTATGAACGTGTGTGTATGCGCGCGCATGTATGTGTTATAGATATAGAAAGAGGGAAAAAGAAAATAGAGAGCTCATACATTTTATTTAGCTATAATTTCCGAAAAAAAATCTTTATTATCAGATTTTCATTAATTGTAGGCCTATGTTAATAAAATGTAATTAATGTATAAATATATGTGGTTGAGATGAAGCAATATGTGAAGAAGTTCATACATATTCTCGTAGGGAAACATTGTAATAAAACAGAAAAAAATTCTCACCTAGGTAGGCATAAAAAGTGAGCCTAAGCCTCTTCAATTTCCGTAATTCAGTATATTTGGATCGTGACACTCCATATCCCCTTGAGTCCCATTTCTTCTGCAGTCGGTATGAAAAACGATTCTTGAGAGCCGCATGCAGCTTGCGGGCCAAGGTTTACAACTTCAAGGGCAAGATTAAGGCGAAACACTTTGTTAAGCGTGACTCGTCATTGGTTCCGTTTATATTTATCTGAAATTCAATTTTACAGGAGAACTAATACCTTCGTAAAATATGTAACATAAAAACAGAAATGTAAACAAATGGAACATAACACTATTGTGTTTGCCTCACGTCTTACCATCCAACCGGGATAACCGCGTATTTGAACGTATGGGCTAAAAAAGAGAATTATACATTTTTGGGGAGGTGTTATTTATATTGCGTGAAAGAGGAGTGAGAAACCATTTCAAAAAAAATCACTTTATGATACCGGTCCTTACTGACATCGGATATACCGCCATTAAGAGACTAACGCCTTTCCACATGATTACAATCTGTGAAGGTGTAAAAAATGCAGTTACTTAACTAATTAATAGTATAGAGTGGCCATAAATATTCACCCCTTTATAGACATAATAAATTCGTAATTTTAGGAGCTATCTTAAATCGGTTTGCCAAAATTAATAACACAAGTGAAGACATTCTTGTTATAGTTAAGTATATTACCACAGTTATTTTAATAATTCAGTAAGCTAGATAGCTATAAAATAACAAATACATTAAGGCTTATAATTGTGTTGAGTAATTTATGGACAGACTGTATAATATACAATCGTTCCAAAGCATGTAAAGCTGTATTGAAAGTTATCATTTATTAGCATCACATTTTACAACCCGTTCGGGCTGTACATCTATGTACGAATTACAATAATGTGCTAGGAATTAGGAATGTTGAATTTAGATGAAGTGTACTCACATTTGTGTGAAGGAAGAGTGGAAAACCACCATCAGAGCACCCGACTGAAATCAAGCTCGATCTCCCCCTCTCTGGTAGTCTAGTCTATTGCAAGAGTAGAACTTTCAACAATGCGTCAACCAAAGCCAGAATTTTTTTTCTTAATTAATACAGAAACCGCATCGTAGGATAGGAAGTCTAGACGTCATGCTAATTTATTCTTACTTTCCTATGACAGGGAGGTTATCTTTAGAGTTTAGCTTGGAGTACTGGTGTCTTTATTCTCCTTAAATTTTTTCCTCCTCCGTCCAAGCAAATGTGCGTGTAACTTCTCCTAAATTGGTTCTGCCTTATAATATCCCTGATGGTTAGTAAAACGTGGTATCAAAGAAATAATAATTAATATATATACTCAAGAAAAGAAAATTGAGTTAATACTAACCTTGATAAATTTATATAGGTATCTAAGGCGATTTTAGCTTTTTTTTTCTCAATAAACACAGCATCATTCTGGTATTCTCTTGTTTGCCAGTTACGGGGTGATCGTGGGTCAACTGCCGGACGTATGTACTGATGCACACTCACACAAATACTTCACCGTTTCTTCCAACAAAATTTGGGTACACTTTCTCTAAATTATATAATCCTTGGGCCTACCTCACTAAAGCAATTATTTAGGATAGCCTCGAAGGGTAATAAAACATGGAGCAAAAAAAAAGTTTAAAACAACATTTAAATCAAGTCTCTTCACTCGTAAAAATACCAACTTTATTCTTTGGTGATTTTGTGCTTCGTCACGGTATTCATTTTGTTTACGTTTTGTTTTAATGTGTAATAAAATGTGATGACAACATCCAACCAAGTTTTTATTGAACCACATTTTGTAGTCTTGTATTATTTTATTTATTTGTTTGCAAATACTTGTAATGTTCTGGTTTTTATTTTTACTATTTTACTAATGTTATGTTACTAACTTTCAGAGGGAACTATGTTGTGCTAATTTAATCTGGTTTTCCAGGGACAAAGGTGTCAGGAATTAAAGTCCAGCCGGTTGTACTTTTTGCTTGTTTCACCAATATTCCCTCACAAAAATGAGTATATATTTCCATTAAAGCCTTAATTAATTTATAAATTAATCCAAACCAAGCTCTTGGCAATGGCGATTTAAAAACCATCACATTCCATAGGTGTACCCTGTATGAATAATGTTTTATTAAATTTATTTAATACTTAAAAATATATTTGATTGAAATATATAATTATGGTAAACATTAAAATCTTTAAACAATTTACAAAATAAAATGGTAACATAGCTATAATTATTTTCTTTTTAATACTTTTAGCTTCAATAACCAGGCAAGCTCACCTTTTGTTTTATAAATATGATACATTGAAAATCTCCTAGATATTGACTGTTAGACCTCTAAAATAATTGGAGCTCCAGGAATAATATAGAATTTTTAAAGCAGTTCTTCTTACCTATTAAAAAAACTTGAAGAAATCAGTTTATATTCTATATTGTAATAATAAAATATCTTAATTAAACACACGTTTAAAACACGTAATGCCTAATGTAATATTATATAATTCGGTGGATACAGAGTTCACGCATATTAGTGGTTGGGGGGAGGGAGGGGGAAGAGAGGAATGCGTCCAGGGTTGTCTCGAGAGGGGAGGTGTAGCCGAGGTTTTCGTGAAAGCGAGGCTGCGGCACTCTCATGGGACAGGTTCAGGGGTGGTTCTTCCTCGGGAAATTCTGAGGGAAAAATTCTTCAAAATGTGAGAGTAAATTTGAAAGTAACTTAGAAATTAAGTTAGTAGATTTAAAAAACAATGCATACATGTTTATCTTTTTTTGTTTATTTAAGTTTATTAAATTATGTGTTAAAAGTGAAAATGTGAAGCAACTGGCTAGTGAGATATTTATTATATGACAGTAAACCTACAACTAGTAGTGAATATAACATATATTGTTTTGGTTTAAATTTTTAATTATTGTCAATACTAATTTAAACATTTATTGAGTCGGGTGTATGCCCTCTGCGCCCACCTCTGGATCCGCTTCGAATTCAAACTCATCTAATATTTATTTAATTAAAGTTTTTAAATTATTAGATTATTTTTAATCACTAGATTTAAAATAATTTCATTGCTCTAAAATATTGTGTTTTAATTAGTCTTATAGCTCCATAACTATACATAAAATCACCCGCCTCGGTGGCGTAGTTGGCTAACGCGCTAGTCGTGTTGAGCTCGACTGCTGAGGGCGGGGAGATCGAGGTTCAAATCTCGATCGGGTGAACTGGGGGTGGTTTTTCCTAAATGGTTTTCTACTCTCCCTCCACGAAAATGCGGATTCACTTCCTCTAATTAAACCTTCCCAATTCCTAATTCATTAGAGTAATTAGTACTTAAAGCGTATAAACCGAACGGGTAGTAAGAGGCGGTGCTAAATAATAATAAAAAAAATACATAAAATCACCCGATAATTATTATAGGATTTCTTTTGCTCATTTAGAAGCACTGTTCAAATATTAATTTAAATTAAATGAAAAAGACAACCTGAGTACAAGAATCAAGCCCTGATCCTTTGTATTTGCGCGTCCACTGCTCTATCAGTGATCCCTCCTGGTAGCTAAGCTCAGTGGCACAGCATCGGTGTGCATAAGTCAAAAGTTTAAAGTTTGATTCCCGTGTCTAGGCTATAATTTTTCACTTTATTGAATTTTATTCCAATATTAGAACGGTTTCAGTGTACAACCATCACGTATTAGTATGTGATCTATATGAATTTAATAAAAACATTATGTATTATATTCAATTTTTGATTGGGCTAGAGATAAAATGATCTAAACTAAAAGTGACGATATTTGAGGACAATAAGGTAAGTTTCACACAATTAATTTGAGGTGAACTCTTCATTCTTGGAGGAAAGTTGGCGCACTAAGTAAAAAAAAAAATCACGACAGTGACGTAGTTGATTATAAAAACTTGATATTAAAATTCAAACAGATGATAAGTAAAAGTTACCACCAATCATTGAATGTGTTTAAAAATGTATGTTGAGGCCATTAGATACTTACGTATTACGATACATTATAGATACAATTTTATTATTTAAAAGTCTTAAATAACTGTCAGGCTGTAACTAATTACGTTCATATTAAAATAAAGTGGCAGTAAGTATATGTTTGTCATTAAAACATGTTTTTATTAGGTGCTTTTTGATAGTTTGTATTAATCATGCGAAAGGAGATGTGTATTTACAAATTGCAAGTCTTCAATCAAACTTAAAATTATTAATGTTAACTTGTTATTACCTGATAAATTTGTCTCAACCATAAAACTTCAAACCTGCCCCGTTTCTCACTACGATTTAAGGTTATAGCCAGCCAATGATTTCAAAGGGGTTTGGCGGGCGGGCACATCCCCCAATTACGAGATGCTAAAAAAAATTCTAAATGATAAACAGTTCTAGAAACTCTCTGAAGTGTTTATTATGGTAAAATAGCCCCCTAACTGCTGTAGGATAGAAAAAAAATCTAAATATATAAACACCTCTAGAAGCTATCTGAAGTGTTTCTTTTGGTAGCATAACACTTTAACTACCGAAGGCTAGGATAAATTCTAAATATTAAAACATCTAGAAGATATCTGAGGTGTTTTTTAATGGTAACACAGCCCCCTAAATGCCAAAGTCCAAGAAAATGTATAGTTATTAAACACCTCTATAAGCTCTTTGAAGTGATTTTTATGGTAACACAGCCCCCTAATTTGTACTTGTATCTTAATTTTGATATTGTTTAGACCATAAACAAAGCCATATATGTTTTGTTCATAAAATTTCGC
>CABFVX010000028.1:348431-369914 GCA_902151425.1 Timema shepardi
GGGGGGGGGGGGACTATCAATTTAACAAGGAAAAATATTTTCACAAATATTTCAGGTTTACTTTATAATCCAAAGCCAGCATGGGACCGACGGCTCTACTCCCCTTCTGAAGGAATTTGTGATACGAATTTTTATCGCTAGAGAAAAATCCGTTGACCCCATTTGGGTTTGAACCCACGAACATTGGGCCTTTACAAGAGCACTTAACCTTAAGAACACCAAGATTAACAATAATACATAGTAATAATCATTGTTCTTGGTCAAAATTGTTTATATGTCAATCATCTGTTTGTGACTCTTTTTCAAATTCCTGTAGGATCGACGTAAAGTATTTACATTGTAATAAAGCAAGTCCGTTGAAGTCTTTTCGTAGATCACCGAGAAATTGGTTCCAAGTAGTAATAACCCCCCTCTCTTAAGGTGGAATGGAAGGGGACGCGAGAGAAGGCCAGTGTTTTTGCTGTTTTTATGGCAAAACTTTTTTTTTTATAATAGAAATAAAGATATTGCACCAGTTCAAATATAGTTTAATTTTCTTCACACGGTTATAACATCAGTTCCTGAATATCCATCATGATCATAGCGGCATTAGATGACAAACTTTTATTTAATTTGCAAAAAAAAAAAATGTTTTACCATAAAAACTGAAAAAATACTGACTTTTTCTCGCATGCTCTTCCATCTCACCTTAGGGTTAACCGTAATTATGAGTTTAAATTGCCCTACCAAAATACAATATGTAAACAACCTATTAAAATTATTTACACTATTTACCTATTACTGGCGTGAAGAGTCGTGATATATGATAAATACCATGGTAAATGCATATTCAATAATTACTTAAACATTTTAGCAAGATATCAAATAGCTTTTATTTGTTTATCCCATGCAATATTTCCTACTTCTCACTCGGACTGTCATAAAAGAATATTTGCACTAATTGGTTAAAGATGTGCTTTGCATTTCTAATTGCCCCACAGTAGGTTTGAACTAGTTTTAGATAATAAATCTTTTTTATAGCTTGATATTGTACCAAAACAATATACAATATAAATAAATGTATAGGTATAGTCATGGAACTGCAGCACACACGCTTTGTATTTGATACCATTATCTTTGAAATAATACTAATAATATAGTAAAATAATATCAATGTTTAACACAACGTTTTTGGTATTTTCTAAAGTTTTCTTCATACCTGAATTCTACTCTAATAATAAAAAAGACATGACTAAATAATTTATATGTATCACGTAATTAATATAATAAAAAGTTGACCAGCTTCTGTCGCCATATGTCCTAAAGCGTCACTCTCGCACTAAACTAGACTGCCGTTGATGGGGAGATTGGGGTTCGATCCCGGTCCGGTATAGGCCCTAATGAAGGGGATTTTTACTAAATTGTTTCTCACTCTCTCTCCATCCAAATGCAAGTAAACTTCCTCTAAACTCAATCTTCCTCATGCCCAATCCATTAGCATAATTAGTAAATAAGCCGAATGGGTATTAAGATGGGGTGCAAAGTATTAAGAAAAATAATAGTTGGTAAAACATTTTGTAATACATGAACATGCTTGTTCCATATTCTTGTATATCTAAGAATTATACGTTAACTGTACAATTTATCAATTTGGGACTAATAGATAGAGGAGTCTATTAATTCCTTCTCTGTTATTTTATAGGCTTTAAAAAAATCAAGTATACTAAAAGTGCTTATCACTGACCATTCATCTCAGTAGCTGAAATATCACAAAATGTATTAGTATAGTGGTAGTAAAGAAACTTTATTAAATATCAATATTTTCAGTGGTTTCATTTTTAACACAACATTTTAATATATTAGTAATAGTATTTTAAGCTTAGTGATCCATCAAACGTGACATCTGCAGTTCACATGTCTTGACTTATGCATTTATAAAAAATACTTGTTTTAGTAACTTTTATAATTGTCAAATACTGTTTTTCCTAACTTCTCCCAGAGTTCTTATGTATCAATTATTCATATAATTAAAGTGTCAGTGAACATTAGTACAAACTTAATAACTACTAAAAACTGTCGTCTTTGATAACAAAGCCTAAATTAAACGCAGCGCCATATTTCCTTGGATGAAACAACCGTCACCCCCACCCCCAAAAGCTCCAGAAGTGCTACCAGCCGAGAACTTGTCTGCCCCGCCTGGATTAAAACCCGGAATCTTGGCAAAGAGTGGGCGGACACCCGTCCCACTGAGGTATGCTGATGCCGACAGCTAAGCACGTACCGGATCTACACATTCAGGGACACGTTGGGTCCTCGTAGTTATTTTTAGGCACTTAACTGGGTGTCTAGCTTCTGGGACTTCCTGATCACTCGTGTCCTGCCCGCTCAGGGTCACCTCGAAACGACAAGCCTACCTGCATGTAATTGGCGCTGCATACCATTTTACACACTCCTAGGTCAGCCAATCCATAAATTACCTCCAATAACTCAATATCTTGCTGTTATCTCACACCATCGGCGCTTTATAATAAGGCACTCAGGTATTTTACTTCCCTTTTCTTTTGTTTCTCCAATTTACAAATATACTTCCTTCAGGCAATCATAGAATATATAGTTTACTTTTCTCTTATAGAGAAAGTATTGCAATCATGAACCAATGTAGACTCTCCTCGATGGCTACATGATTTAAGGCATAACACTCACAGAAAACTAGACTGCCGATGACGGTCGGGTGTACTGAGGGTGGATTTCCCAAAACAGTTTTCCAATCTCACTACACGTAGATGCAGGTACTCTTTTTATAGATACATCCTTTCTCATCCCTAAAACCATTAGTGTAATTAGTACAGAAGCGTTTAACCCGAACGGGTAGTAAGACGTGGTGCTAAAAAAATATCAAACCCAAGATTATGATTGAATATAACGTTTTATGTTACCCTGAACTCAAATATAAGTTTTACAAAAACATATTTGTTCTTCTGTCTATTGGTTAGTCTCTACCCATTTTATGAATTTCGTTCAAATTAAATATTTAGATTTTTATAATCATATCCCAAGGCAAAATTGTCATTTTAATTAGTGCACTAAGATAATGAGTGGCTTATAAATATTTTATTTCCGAATCTTTTAGAAATGGCTTTAGGAAATGTATTCAAAATAATTAGTATTTGTAAAGTGTTATACATGATAAATAGCACTGAACTCTTATTTTTCAGGGAAAAATCTATTTTATAGTAGTTTAATGATAGTCAAATTTTAAAATTTTTAAATTGTTTGAAAATGATAGTAGAAATTTGCTTCAAAATGTATATCTTAGAATAATAATTGTATATTATTTTAAGTGAAAACTAATGTAAAAGTAATTTACTGGTAACCGATTTAAAAAAATCTCGTTACAAAATTTTAAAAGCTATGATAAAGTAGGTCCGATTGTGACCATTCATATTTTCTCACTAACGTTATCGAAAGGTGAGATCTATTTTCCGATTGTTAAAGCCTTGTCTCCACCAGGACTTATGTGGTCAGCGGGGACAGTTGATGTTGATGAATGAAAGAGATAGTATGATTAATAACTGACCAACGGGACAAATACATAACGCTCGGCATAAAATAAAGTGCGGTTGCTGTTATTACATATTATTTGGAAGTGAACGTAAAGGAGGGTGGATAATTTTATTTCATTTTGTTCACTAGGCGAAAAGGTTTTTATAATTGTCCAAACAAAGAGAAAAGGATATATAGGATTATTTATTTCTATATTTTTATCTAGATTAAGTTTTACCACCCGTTCGGGATTTACTCATTTTTCCAACGCTAATTGTATAATTCATAATGTTCTCTCATTTGTGCCTAGGAATATTAGAACACTTTTTAAGTAATAATAATAATAATAATACTTAAGACAGAGTCTTACTTTCTTTTTAATTAAAATACACACTTTATTCACCTTACGGGAATTTCAGCCTTAACTCCCAATCACCGGTAAATCAGACTATACGAGCCATATTTTTATTCCGTGTGTTCATTGATGCAGATAAGAGGTAGGCCAACCAGTGAAGTCTTGGATAGAATATCGGAGACTCAGTCCCATTACTTTTTTCATACGGTATCTAGCCCTCACCCCATCACCTTTCTTCTCCGTCAAAAACGATGAATATACATATAAACATTATTTTGCTTATAAATAATATTATTTGTTAAACCTCGGACTAAATATTGGGCTCATCCAATCTGGTTTGCTAGTGTTCCGGTGATCCGGTGATCGTGTTTCAAATCCCGGCTAGATTTGACATGATTTTATTTTAAATAAATGATTTTCCCACTATCCCTCTATAAAACTGTGATGATATTCTCTTTAAACTCAAACTTCCTTCTATTTTCCTCCCTACCGCTCGTGTCCTGCCCGCTCAGGGTCACCTCGAAACGACAAGCCTACCTGCATGTAATTGGCACTGCATACCATTTTACACACTCCTAGGTCAGCCAATCCATAAATTACCTCCAATAACTCAATATCTTGCTGTTATCTCACACCATTGACGCTTTACCAAATAATCATATTATCATATTGACCCTCCCCCCCATTTCCAATACCTCCCCACACAAATATGTTAAAAGGCCAGTTTCGTAGTCAGACTTAGTACGCCTCAAGTGCAGCGCTATACTAAAGACAAGATGACACCTACACATATTCCAATGGAATGGGCCAGTCTTACATGTGAAAATGTCCTAGTTTAATCTGGTATTGGTAGGTGTTTTTCTATATTTATTGTAATGCCACACTAGAGGCGTGCTAAGTCCGACTATGAAACTGGTCCCAAGTCTGATAAGAAACTGGCCGTAAGTTTGACTATGAAACTGGCCTTATGGGCCAGTTTCATAGTCAAGTTTAGTACGCCTCAAGTGTGGCGCTACACTAAGTATATGACGACACCTACCTACACCAGAATGGAATGGGCCGTTCTCGCATAGGAAACTGGCTCATTCCATTCTGGTGTAGGTAGGTGTCGTCATGTATTTAGTGTAGCGCCGCACTTGAGGCGTACTAAATTTGACTATGAAACTGGCCCTAAGTCTTGACTATGAAACCAATCCTAAGTCCAACTATAAAACTGACCCTAAGTCTGACTATGAAACTGACTCTAAGTCTTGACTATGAAACTGGCCCTAAGTCTAACTATGAAACTGGTCCTAAGTCTTGACTATGAAACCAGTCCTAAGTCTGACTATGAAACTGGCCCTAAGTCTTGAATATGAAACTGGCCCTAAATTTGACTATGAATCTGGCCCTAAGTCTGACTATCAAACTGGCCCAAAGTCTTGACTATGAATCTAGTCCTAGGACTTCTTCCCATGAGGGAGGTGGTAGGGGTAGTTTTAGAGAAACTGTACCCAAACCACCTTGGGGAGAGTTTTAGAAGAATTCAGAGATAAATTGCATGTGGGAACCACTTATAATGCAACAGGGGTGAATTCTATCCCCAACATTCCCGTTAACTTCAATAATATATGTCGTAAAGATGACTCCTTAGACAACAAGAACACCAGTGCTAGTCAGAAGAATAGTAATAATTTATTCTAAAATTACCCAATTGTTTTATATTTCATTTGGGTTTGATTTATATAATCCAATGTGTTATTTTAATACGTACTTAATAAATGCTAGCTTAACCATATATCAGCTCTATATAGTAATCATTACTACTATCATCTATAATATTTGAAAATTCCGAAAAACTGATCCCCCCCCCCCTACTTCTTCCAAAATATAGTCAACTATTTTGGGGATTTCATATAACCGAAGCCAATCTCCACTGACCATAGTCAGCCAGTTTAATCACTAGACCACAGCGATGATAGTATTTTTTTACAAGATAATATGTTTTTCTGATGGGATTCAAAAAATGTCTTCAAATTGATTGAAACACTAAAATAAAAAGCCCTTTGACCACAGAGAAAGTCAATCTTTTTTTTTCAAGTATCCAAACTAGTAATTTGAGAATGACAGGCAGTACTTGATAGCAAGGTCGGTGACACGCAAGATCGAGGTCACGGAGCAGCTCAGGTATTTCTGTGATCCTGAACCAATGCTGGCAATGAAAATCCATGGGTCGTATGCACACTAGAGAGACATGTGTGGGCCTCGTAGATAACCAATATCTAGGAATCAGGGACAAACTGATTGTAATTTGATATCTAGAGGATGGTAGCGACTAAACCTTACATTAAATGAATCCAAGCCTTAGATCTTGATTTAATTTCTAGGATGTTGAAGGGGCTAGGCCTTGGTTGATTTAAATCTAGGGCCTGGACACAAACTGGTATTGGTCTGATTTCTAGACTGTAGGGTCTACAAGATATTAATTTTTCCTCAGTTGGGATTAATCTTTGAATGATGTGAATGTAGATCTTGAAGTTCAATTGATTTTGATTATATTTTTAGGGTTTTGGAGCAACTACCTCGTCCTAAAGTGATACTAGGTTTTGGTTGACATGAATATATAAATCAGGAGTAAATTGATTTTGATTGGATTTTAGGGTGTTGCTAACTCATCTTAGGTTTGAACAAAACTTTGATTTACACAAACCAGTCTTGCTTCACACTTAATGTTGGGTTAGTTTTTTTTAAATTCCTTGTTATTAAATAATTATCATTAC
This sequence comes from Timema shepardi, assembly GCA_902151425.1. NCBI lineage: Eukaryota > Metazoa > Arthropoda > Insecta > Phasmatodea > Timematidae > Timema > Timema shepardi. The sequence goes on from CABFVX010000028.1 coordinate 355,068, forward strand.
TATTATTATTATTATTATTATTATTATTATTTGAGGGTCCCATTTAAACACATGATAGCCCTAATAGATTTAGGTGATAAAAATTCAAAATTTTAACTTCCATGAAATCCGTAAATCTATTTATAAAAATAAATAAAATATTCGTTGATATTATATATATCCAAGGTCTTGACTGACTATAAAAAAAATGTAGTTCAAGAGGTAAGCTACCAGAAATCCCTGTTTACACACTTTCTCGTAAAGTGTTGGTAATGGTTTATCCCAAACCCCCACATTTGTAATAGTTTATTGTAGGTGTTTAAAGTTATATTTATAAACATAGAATCAAAAACAGATGACTTATAACTGAATATTAGGTAACAATGCTTAGCACTAAACAACCAACTCTAACGGCACAGATTGTACAATATGAGCAAAAGAACAAGAAGAATTTCATAAATTAAACTAATTTAGGCCTAATTAAGGAACGAGCCTTATTATAGCTCTAGAGATAGTCTATACAGTATAACCACTGTGTCTCAGAAATATGCAGGTGTGTTGAAGTTTCTTCCGTCTCAGCTTTCACATTTTCTACATGGTTCGCTTAAACGGATATCATCCTAGAACATATATAAAGGTTAAAAGAGAAACCAGCATTTATCCAGAAAAAAAACGAAACCCTATTTAAGTGGGGAAAAAACCTCTAACGGTGTTAGTACAAGTAGTGTCACCTACTCTGATAACAAAAGAAACATGAGGGGTCTAAGAGTAGGCCTACTCGTATTATTAAATCATGACGAAGGATTTTTATATAAGTTTGGGTTCAAATGCGATAGCTATTTAGGTTCGGCAAATTCGAGTTGTTGTATAATTCTGTTTTTGTGCTGTATTATGTGTCTAGTGACCTATTTAAAAAAAAAATTCTGTAATCTCGACTCACTACATGCTCGGAACTGTACGCATGATTAGGCCTACATATATTATTCACTACTTTATCTAAAATTTAATCGTCTGGATATCTTTAGTGAAATATGCGTTTAGTTAAGAAAATAGTTAGGCTATCGTAATCGTAAATATTTTCGACCTCGAGAATATAATGAATCTTTTATATGTGCCCGTACCTAAAAGGGTGCATTTTTACAATTCTGTCCATTCCTGGCCACCGTTATGAAACGCTTTCATGGATTTTGTCCAAAATTGATATCATGATGTTAAAGAAAAATAATTAAGGACTTTTTTGTTTTACTTTGACCCTAGCCCTCAAATTAAGGGTAGTTTACATACAGTAGATTTGTTTAAATTAATAATCATTTTAAATTGTATTTATCGATTTAGTTCAAAATAGATATTTAGGATGTATTTGACCTCCCAAATGACAATGTATAGGCCTGCTTGTACTTTGGGTAAAAATTAGTCAAAGTGTTGTTTACTGGAATTAGAAATATTTTAAAAATGGCTATAACGATTTTGTTTAAAATTTATATCAGGGGATTGTTTGAAGTGGCAAATGAAATTGTATACTTCTTTTTTGAAGGAACATTCGTTTAAGGGTAGCTTACTGATAATTTTGTTAAATTTGAATGTTTTAAAAAATATCTCTAATTATTTGGTTACAAATGGGTATCAGTTGAGTTTTTTACATTATAAATAATCAACTATATTTGTTTTACTAAGAACATAATTTTTATATTAGTTTACTTATAACTTATTTATGTAAAAGTTGATTTTTTTAAAAATAATTCTAATGATTTTGTAAAATTGGTACTGAGGGAATATTTTATACGCTTAACAAAAACGTAAGTTTATTTATATAAAATAAATCAATTTAAAGATATCTAACTTATGATAAATTATATTTAAAAAAAAATTTACATACTGGCCTTGAAGATTGAGTTCAAAATGAGTTTCTGGATATAGATGTTCATGATAAATAGGAAATCGTTGTTATTTTCACAAATTAAATTATTGTTAAAAATATTTAAAGTTTTGGTTTAAACTATATAAATCAACAGTGTTTATTGGTTTGTTCATATTGATGTGTTTGTTTTTATGAGTAAAGCTTACTTAAATTACTAACTTACTGGTGACCTGGCGGTCTAGGGGTAAGGTGTCAGACTTTTGTGCTGGTGGCAAGGGTTCAATCCTCGGTCCCGGCACAGATTTATCTGATTACCAAACCCTTCCTTCACCTCTGACATTACATCTTGTGAATGTGGGGAATGCCAGGCCTCCACCGTGGTTCGGATTCCACGTTAAACTGTAGGTCCTCCATTTCATCTCACAATCACCCTACCATTACACATTAGCGTAAGTGCGTATAGCCCGAACGGGTAGTAAGACGCGGTGCTAATAATAATAATAATAATAATAACTTACTGAAAACATATTTTTGAAAATTTTCTTTCAAGCTATTATATACGATAACAGAAAGTTTGTATGATTGTGTCGTATCATTTATTTAATATTTTCTTTAGCACCTTCTTTGTATTATATACCATTATAATTGTAAAAATACGAATATGTTGCTACTGCAATATAAAAAAATTATTTTCAATTATATTTTAGAGAATTATTCATCGTTTGAGTACTTTTAAATAGGGCATTTTTAAAAGACATATTTTTAAACTCAACTCTAAATAGGGATGACATATACTTTTAAGACTTAGCTCTACATATTGTTTTATTTTAAGAGTACATATAAATATATATTCCAACAATTAAACACAATATTATAGTATTCATTATGTAAAAATTTAACTTAAGGCTATTCATAAAATAATTGCGAGATTACGTATTTTTATATTAAAAAAAAACCCTCCGACATTGAAAATATCCTCTCCCTATCTACAGAGTCCTGACAATGACTATACCCACATTATAAGGTAAAATCACTATACTCGCCGTCCCAACGAAGTTACAGTTATGAATGAGTATTCTCACATTAAATATTTCAATAGATATAGCATGATTATACTATACTAAATTAATGCTACCTAAAACTATAACCTTCGGGCTAACAATTATGTGTCAACAATTTAAATAAATTATTGGGGTTCTGTTAGTAAAAAAAAAGCCAATAAATAAATTTACCCTTAGCATCCAGCTTGTAAATAGGCTAAGCCCATTGAAATAGATACGAGTACAAAGACTACTGGGATGGTCTTAGGATAGTAACTTGCATGACCTACCTAGTTATTTTGACAACCAGCCAACACCTACAATACTCCACTCTTGTTCATAGACTTTAACAACAATTTAAATATTTTGCCTGCCATGTAAATAAACCATGTATGAGTGTAAACATTTAATAAAGAAAAGAAACATATAAGTCACTGGTTTGTTTGATATTTTCTGTAGTTGTTATATTTTTATTAAAGCTGGGGCTCCTATGAAGCTTCACTAAGATAATCTAGGATTGACAAGAAGATATTAATCTTTACATAAAAGGTAAATTAAATAATAATAGTAATAATAATACTATCTTGCTTAGTCACAAACAAGTTACTTTGACAAAAGAAAATATTTTTTTGAACTTGGATAGTAAAGTAAGATGTTCTTAACATAGAAAATACATAAATATTAGACAGTGAAAGGCATTAATAAGTTTGTTACTATATCAACAAACTGTATGTATTATTATATTTACTTTTTAGCTGAAGGATTTTATTTCAACTAAATTTAAGTTTTAGTCACCGGATAAAAACTGTATACGTTGCCATAAAGGACATTAAACAATAAATTATTACGATTAAAATTTAAATATTATAATTAATTATTTGAAGCATGATTTCGTTATTTGATGATTTTATTTAGCTAGTTTGATGCTTGCTGTTTGCATTTAACTAATTTTGGCTTACCGGTGGTTGAGGATTCTGGTAGATTTAATTTATATGAATTATTGATAGTGCTCACGAAATTGTAAAACAGCTTCTTGAAAATAGCTGGAAAAATTCTGGTGAGATCTGGTTCTTATAATTTAGGAAAAATCATCTTGGGATTCTCCCACATTCATTTCTGTAGTATCTTTTTATATCAGGCTTTCTTTTGAGACCATTTCCAGATATGAAGCATATTCCTTACTGTAGATATTCTTTATTTCTAATTAAATAAGCGAGAGTTAAAATTTCATCACTAAAGATTATAAGAATGGAAGCCTTGAATTCAAGTTTCAATTATCCTGTTCACTCCACCTCCTATCGTTTGAAAAATGTTTTAATTCAATGAATAGACCTTACAATCCAAGGAAAAATCCATCTCATAAAATCATTGTTAGTAAAAATGATAGGGACTTAAAATTAAATGAGACTTCCAAGAAGTAAGCAGTAAAATAGATTAAACTCTAATAGTACATGAAACAAATAACTTATTTGATAGTTCAAAATTAAAACCTTATTTTCACATCAACCGTTGAACCCAAAGGTCCATACTCAAATATCTTCATTTATTGTCAAATATTCTCATTCTGGTAGCGTAAATTGGAACCTACTTTCAATTAGTTCCAATAATGACCACTAAATGCTACTTGAAAACCAGCCAAGGCTTAAGATAATGTTTTAATTTTGCTGAGTAGTAAAATGGATACTACTATCTTGTGCACAGGTAAGACCAAAAAAACTAAATATATTATACATGTTTTGTCATATTAATTAAGTTTACAATTTAGGACGTTTAAAGTTTTTAGTTGGGAATTAAAAATAATTTAATACAGAGTTGGTACAACTGCACGTCTATCAATAAAGTAGGTTATATTTATCATATAGAAATATATAGCTAGATTTAAATAAGCTATAGTTTATCACTCGAATATTGTATATATAGTGAGAAATTAAGAGAGGGTGTATATATATTTATTAATGAATTCAAGCTTAGATATCGGCATTCCTAATACTAGGTCTCATTTAAAAAATTATCTCCCAATATACTCATGATCCAAAGACAATATGAATATATTGTGATATTTTATCTAACCGCTTGGCTTTCAAAGTATGAAATCCTTGTATTCCTCCGTTATATGCGATCTTGAACGACGTGTTACATTCAAGTGTTGCACTTCTTAAATTAAAAGTCGAAAAAATCAGATCTAGGTTTTCTAAAATAGTTTTAGTAAGGTCGTAAATTACATTTTAAGAAAGTTAAGGATTGTTAATTAAGAAGTGCAGCAGTTTAAGGATATGCCCCTCAAGTAGGTGGTGCCTTCAGCTTAATTATTTCATTAGATTAGGAAGCTCACGTCCCATATAAGCGTAATATAAAATAAAAATTATTAATAGACTATAGCTTATTAGCTCAAAGGCTTGAATAATAATTTTCAGATACTCAGTCCACGTTAACAAACTTATATGGTGATTCATTTGAGCTTAGAATCAATGCGAGCAATCTATCAATTAGAATTGTCATTCTCATTTTATTATTTATCCAAGAGATTTAACGAGCGCTCTCTGAACTGGCTAATTATACCAGCACATGACTTATTATCTAAAATAAGTCTAGAACAGACACAACATCTAGCTAATGTGACGGATTCTGGTATGATTTTAAACTTGACGAAGGTAGTGTATCAATTTTTTTTTTTACAAATCTTGGATGGCTTACAAAATTCAAGGTTAATTGTGATGGAACACTATAAATCGATTTATGAAGAAAAATCAAGAAAATTACACTATTTAATTGCATTATTAATCAATAATTATGTTATACACATACAAACTAATGCCAATAAAATATTTTGATAAATATTATATTTTTAAATTTATTATTTAGCAAGATGAATTTTCTTTATCTTACTGTCTCCATGTTGTTAGCTACTACTTTTCACAATTGTTCATCAGAAAACTTTAAATAAACATCACTAAATCACAACTAAATATTTAAACCATTAATTTTTATGTTCGGGGGTTAGTTGGGTTAGTTTAGTTTTAATTTATTTTATTTTAATCTATTTTACTTTAATATTAAGCTAATTTCAAATATGTTTGTAACTATGTGCTTTATTTGTTCATTAGTTAAGCTGGCTTTGTTTAGTTTATCATTGTTGATTTTGTTTTGTAATAATCTTAAATATTAGGGAATACGGTGGAATGATATTACTTGAAATAGTTGAGTTGAGTTTTAATTAAATTTAATATACTCCTTATAGTATTAATATTTTGGTATCAATAGTTTTGGTGTGTTAATTGTGATTTATGATAATATTTGGTAATAATACATGTATTTATTGTTTAAGAAGTCGGCCGATTGTTCCACACTCAGGTTAGTTCATAGCGTATTGGACACAGTGCTTACTTTACCTAAAATACATCTGCTTCCTAATTATTTTAATTGTTGTTTTCTTATAGTCATTACAATGGTGATGAGGGGGAATATTGTTTGGTCAAATCTTACATGAATTTTAATATTGTAATTCTTTAAGGAACTAATTGGCCAGAATAATTTTAAGTATTTTTTTTCTTATTTTTTAAAATGATAATGCTTATAGTCACTAATATTAATATTAAAAAAAATCTTTTTTGCCTTTTCAAACACTCTTATCATCATATTTTTATATCAGAATACTCCTTTCAAACAGTAACAACACTGGTATTTAGTACAAAGTATTAACTCCATGGCTAATCAATACTTGAAAACAACATTGATAATTAGTACAAAGTATTAACTCCATGGCTAATCAATACTTGACAACAACACTGATAATTAGTACAAAGTATTAACTCCATGGCTCATCCATACTTGAAAACAACACTGGTAATTAGTACAAAGTATTAACTCAATGGCTCATCCATACTTGAAAACAACACTGGTAATTAGTACAAAGTATTAACTCCATGACTCATCCATACTTGAAAACAACACTGATAATTAGTACAAAGTATTAACTCCATGACTCATCCATACTTGAAAACCACACTGGTAATTAGTACAAAGTATTAACTCTATGGCTCAGCCATACTTGAAAACATTTCCTTATAAATGGCCTTTCATTTACAATACACGAGACAGCCAGTAGACTAACTCAACACCCTTCACAATGACGCCACTACTTGCTTAGCTCGAAAAGAGCATAAGTCAATGAATCATGTTTTATTTAAATCAACCTCATTATTCAATTTGATGTTTAACTCGACAACGATTAGTGGAGTTTTCGGTTTCTTCAAACATCAGATAATTACTAAGTGTAATGATAATGAAGATCGATTGAGGGTGCCATCGTATGTATTATTATAATGGCAGTTCTGAAGCCTCATAACTACACGTATTTATAATGTGTAATCGTACCATTGATGTGGCTTAAACAATCACAATAGTTTAAATTTAATTATCAGGAACAGCAGCTATTTATAGATCCCCATCCAGGTAATATAAATTTAATAATCAAACTGGTTTCGACTCAAATTTCAAGGAAGCAGCATATATTAATCTATCTCATATTATGTGTAATAGAGTTTTAAAAAGAATTGAACTAGTTTCAACTTTCACTACTAATAATAGATCCCTCGTGGAGTATTTTTTTTTATCAACACACTACATTACATCCACGTTTGTATTAAAAACAATTATTACTAGAATCTGTTTAATATTTAATTGTGCATTACAGATATATGTGTTTGAAATAAAGTGGTTCGTTAATAGGTCATTTGGTAAAAATGAATGCCCATTAGACTTAATACATATTACTTTTGCCTATGTTCCAAGTGGATTAACGGGTAGTGTTAGTAGAAAAAAGTAGAGTTTGATCATTCTATTATAAACTTAGTTCAAATATAGGCCCGTATGCAAGGACGATGCTGAGCACGGCCAGAGTACAAGCTGAGCAATAGCAGAGCATGAGGCCTGTCGTGAAAACAGCTGTCTCGATCGTCTATGCGCGCAGCGTCATGTTGTGGAAATATCCTCTGAGTACGGGCAGAGTATAGCCTGAGCCAGCCCGAGACCAGGCTCTGGCGAGACTCAAGATATTGCGTCATAGATCGTACTAGCATGAGGCTCATACTCTGCCTGTACTCTGGCTGTGCTCAGCATCGTCCTTGCATACGGGCCATAGTGTCTGAGTAGCAGTAATAATATGTAATACTCAAAATATTTAAGAATAGAAGCGTCAAATTATCACATTCATTATCAGCTTGTCGTAATAATATGTTATAGAATTTAGTTAACCGTTTTTATAAAGAATCTAATCAACATTTTCTTAACTTTCAATTTAAATGTTATAAAAAAATACAATTAATTATGCTATTGATAGATAAAAGTTATGTAATTCTTGCTTTTTAATATTTACTAGGGTATGTGCTCAAATCGCTTTTATAATCATATTATTATTTTTTAAATATTATTGATTAATTGGTGGATTGTTTGAAAACGGGTTTGCATTAACTCTTGCCTTGAAAACTATCTTTACGAATTAAATTAAATTTAATAATTATTATGAAATCTTTGTCCCCAAAAATATATTAGATAAATCAAATTAGAAAACAGATTTATAGATTTATTATTTTGTAACTTTCATCAGCATAAATTACATAAATATTATTATAATATCTGCAAATACCCGACGATACCTGGGAGAAGTTAGTAGTCTTGTGAAATTTATTTTTATTAAAGTTAAGAAGGCTAATTTAAAATTATCGCCAATACATATAAGACTTTGTGGAAATATACAAACATGATTGATAAACAACTATCTTCTTAAAAGATTTAAATTTCAAACAAATATATTTTAGATATGTGGATTGACAAGGCTTTGATTGTTTCAGGTGTGTTTGCCGGGACCGGATAATTGGCTTCATATTTATCTAAAAGGTAATCAATTTAATTTTCATCAAATGAATGAAACTAAATTACTTTTATATATAAGATAATTATTTTGATGGCGTACCACTTGATGCTTAGGTTTTCACTAAACAATTTGAATGAAACGCTATGTATATATTTATAAACTGCGTTAATAAAAACAAACCTTTATTTGTTAAAGGAAGGCTATATATAGTTTCCACCGTTTACTTTAATCTCAAAATGGCAAAATATTGGTGACAAGACCAGAATTTGGTACTCATAGGTTCAAATTTAGCTTCTAAATCTCTAACGAAAATGACAGCAAATACCAAGATTTCTAAAACTTTTGCTTATAAATTAGAAATAAAATTAGAAGCAACCTTTTTTTGAGTGCTTAAGAAAATAATATTAGTATATTATTAAGTGTTCACTTATACTATCAGTTTAAAGCTTAAGTTCCATTAATAAAACATTTATGGAAACCTTAAAACTTAATTTAAAGCTATACTAATCGCCATATTTGGTAACGAGATGTCTTTGGACTTGAAGGAACACAAACTTCTTTGGATATAGACAAAGATTACATATTTCGTGGTTTTGTTTGACGTTTTGTTTTCTAATAATACAAGCAATGCCACTGCATTGTTTGAATGTAAAATTTCAACAGTAAAAGGTAAGTAATTGATTGTTACTGCTATCTAAATTGAAATAAATGTTGTGCTTGACAAACGTATGCTATTTTAACTTCTTTATTAAAAATTGTAGTACAGTTAACTAATTGTATCTTAATCCATAATGATAATAGGCCACGATTTAAATATATTGAAGTGACGATCATGATTTAATAGTTGCGCCTATTCTTAAGTGGTGGCAAATAAAAGGTGCAACTTTTCTCTCAAATTGCGCCTGCTTCTTTTAGGCAATAGGGATTTGAGCACATCTTTCAAACTTGCTCCCGTTAGTGAATCTAGGCCCAGGAGGAATTGGTACAATAATAAGTGCAATATATGCATTTTGTCACTATCCCCCTTCCTGTGTCACTAATCTGTCAGAATAGCTTGCGATGAGGATAAGGACGTTGGCAAAATAGATGTATGTGTTCGTAATTTATAGAAGGCTTTGATTTTTAGGGTTTATTAATAACACTATGAGGTACTACAAAAATGAGATGTGAAAAAGATGTTACAAATAGATATTGGGACTTTGACGTAGAAGCGCGTGAAATAACTGGCTTAGTAAGGAATAACTAACCAAGTTCGACTGATCCTTTCCCAGATTCAAACCCGGTACTTTGGGAACGACGGTTGCCCTCCAGAACAAATACCCGATGACCCGATGTTAAAATCCGCGTGGCCCCAAAAACTGGCAGAGTGACCCCTCTGAGTAGATAGTATTATGTCAGCCTCGATAGCTCGAAAACAGAACAGTCCATACTTCAAATTGTCTTAATGGCCGAGACAGCGAGGACCACTACTTGTTTTGAGCTGTCAGCGCTTTCGTCCTAATGTTTACTAACTCTTCATAACAATTAAACTAGACCAGTTTTTCTCGATCAATTCTTTCAACACTATGATATTATAATTTCATATTTAATTTTGTCTTTCGTATTGCGGACATAATAGTCAAACTGGCAAAAATACATCTTACGTGATACCTTCAGTTTTTTGGTGGACAAATTTTTACCAAAATATTTAGTTAGATTAAAGCCAAATAGTCAGTCAACATAATTCGTCTGGCTTAAAAGAATAATGTTGATGAGACTGTGATATTTTTCTAATCCATACATAACACACTACATCTAGCTGAAATGTTAACTTGTTACAAGTTATACCAATGTGCATATTATTTGAGGATTTATATTCCTATAGTTGTGTACAATGCAAAGAATATATAGTTTTTAAAAACGGTATGCGATCAAACTATGAGCCAAGATCGCATATCCTATTTAGATTTTATGCGCATTGATAGCGACACGAATTGTAATATGAACTTTGAGGGCGTTATCAAAGACATTGTTTCAACGAGAAGCTGATAAAAGATTTTTTTAAATTAAATGCTGTATATAGCTTAGATTGTGGAGTTTTTTAAATACAGTTTTATGGTAGGATTTTTCAATCTAATTTTTTTTTAAAGATGAATAATTTCTAGTTTATTTTTAAAATCCTTATTTCATAGTCCCAAAACAATATTTAGGTACTAGGTACTATACATACGTTTCCCAATGGGGAATCCAGCTCTGCTTGCAGAACGTATAGTTGAAAACAAGCTCATTTTACCGTCTTGCGCAGTTATTGTTCTTAAATATTAAACTTACAATGTAAGAATTTTAATTCCTCGGTAACATTTTGTTAACTTTTGCCTTTATTTTGGGGTAAGATTTTTCTTTTGGCATAACTAACGATTATTCTTAAATAATGGGGATTTCCTGAGCATGTAACGTGTCTCAGTGATTCGGTAACCACTCTTTTTTTTATTTTTTTTTTAATAAAATTTGGGGTTCTAACAATGAATGCAAATAATTTTTGTTGGTCTCATATTTCAAGAAAGACATGCAAATAAACATAATTGAAATATTTACTAAGCTTAATTCCATAAATGTAATGGACTTAATTTACAGATATTATTTTAAATAAACTACAAAGGCATATATAATAAGACGAGGGAGCGGCTAATTTTGTGCAAATGTCCTTCATTAAAGTACTATTCAACGGTCAGGACCATTAACAGTATCGCAATAAAAAATACATAGAAACGCATGACTTGCAAAATAGTAAATACATTAACTTTGTATATAAGAGATTACAACATAATGCAATATTAGTAATAACTGGGGTGTGCGAATCTTATAACCTTCTACTTGGCTCCGACAAAAAATTCAGATTCGACTTGACTTCGAAAAAAATTCCAACTCTGATAGGTATGCAGCTTTGCCTTTAAAATTATTGTAAGCTAAAATATTCCCTTGATGTTGATTTAATACTATTCAGAGCTTTTGTAAAATGATAATCATAGTCTGAAAAAAAGTCTAAGTGATTGAATTGCATATTGTTATAATAAATGGATTTATCAGATTAGGAAAAAATATCGCAAAAAATTGTGCATTAAAACTTTTTTTTAAATGATTTTATGACATGGTGTTATAAAAATAAACATAGAATCCATATAATATTTTTTTCAAGCATAATATATTTGAACTTCATATCAGCTTTGAGAATATTTCATTTGTTTCAAGATAACTTCAAATACACCCCTAAAAAATTTAATAGTAAAGCCATATGACTTAACCATAAATATATTGTTTCTTAAAAGCCCTTACTACAATGTTCTTGCTGCTTTTTTAATGTTCCTGTCACAAGAAAATAAACGATAAATACCAAAACTGATTTTTAAGAGCTCAACGTTAACTCGTGTTACCCAGCTAAGCTAAATGTTTTGATAACTTTTTGCTTGATTGAAACCAGTAAGTTGTGTTAGCAGGTGCAGAGGAAGTCTAGACAAGTTGTGACGTCATTGTATCTAGGCAAAGGCTCACAGATATTCAAATCAATTGGTTGGAATTAGACCAAAAACTGAGAAAAACGTTTTTTAAATAAACTTACTTACTATCGTTTGTTTAAATGATGGTTTAGGTAAATTATACTTTTTTAAATTACTACTTAACAACCTTGCATTGAAAAAATACCATTTCTTCTTTTATATTAGTGTGAATTAAATTTACTTGATTATGCACTTGAAGTGTACTAAGTCTCGCTTTGATACTAAGGGCCAGTTTCATAGTCAAATTTAGTACGCCTCAAGTGCGGCGCTACACTAAGTTCATGACGACACCTACCTAAACCAGAATGGAATGGGCCAGTTTGGTATGCGAGAACAGCCCATTCCATTCGAGTTTAGGTAGGTGTCGTCTTGTATTTAGTGTAGCGCCGCACTTTAGGTGTACTAAATTTGACTATGAAACTGGCCCTAATTCTGAGAGTTTGTAGTTCAGAAGCCAGTATGGTCTAAGTCTACATTTTGTATGTCGGGTAGTTATGACATATTTGGAATTCACCATTAGCTCATTTATTTTTAAAACACTGAAAAAAAAGGAAGTTTGAAGATTTCATCGCAGACTTAGGGCCAGTTTCATAGTCCAATTTAGTACGCCTCAAGTGCGGCGCTATACTAAATACATGACGACACCTACCTAGATCAGAATGGAATGGGCCAGTTTCCTATGCGAGAACGGCCCATTCCATTCAAGTTTAGGTAGGTGTCGTCATGTACTTAGTATAGCGTCGCACTTGAGGCGTACTAAATTGGACTATGAAACTGGGCCTAATAGTTGAATTATGTTAGAAAATAAAATATTCAAGAAGATATTAAGAGATTTAGGGTAATCATCTACAGTGATAAAAGATTAATCTGCTATCTTATATCTGTTAAAAATAACACCATCTGCCAAAAGGAGGAAATGTGATAAATGACTGAGAAACTCTCAAATAACGGTGCTCTTATTTCGAACCGGCTATAAACTAGTTGAACTTTGCGAGATGGAGCAGGAACTGAAGTCGAGTAATTACGGGAGACAACCTTTTATTTTATTGACAGGATACATATTTTTATTTATATCTAATTCACGCTTAACAAAATTGGTGTTATTAACACCAGGGATTCAACTTGACGAGGTAATATATAGTAGTCCCATGGCTTCTTTGGTGCTGACTGACAGCTCATAGCTGACATCTGACGGCTTTGAAAAGTTACCAGACCAAATTATGAATCCCTACGACGAACCATATGATCTGCAAAAACATGTGTTTAGCAGCTGTCACTTCTGACGGTCAAAATGTAGGTGTATACCTAAATTTTGACTGTCAGAAGTCATCTGTGAGCTGTCAGTCATCACCAAAGAAGCCTGGGGGCTACTTTACAAGAACATTGAGCATTCGAGACATCAAGAAATCCCAAGTAGTATTAAAATTATTTTAATATTTTAAAATACTATTAATGCCAAAATGTAGAAAATATGTATTAAAATATAAATATAGAATTAAAAATAGTTAAATTTTAATATAAAATAGTTAAGAAAAAAAAATCATGATAACTGTAAATAAGCTATTATTTTCAACGATGTTTTCCGAAACATGTTGTCGCTCAAAAATCAAAGTAAATGGCTATAGACATAATTTTTCTGGCCTTCTTCAAACAAATACAGTTAACTCTCGGTTATCCGCTGTAATGGAGGGGACGAGTGCCTCAGTAAACCCAAAACTGCGGATAGTCCACATATTTAGTAAAACAAGATATTGTAGCACATTAAATTCAAACTAGTACCTACCTATCGGGATTGCGTTTATGAATGCATAATTAAATGTAACGCACTAAGATAGTAATAAAAAGCACTTTAAATCAATGTACAGTATACTTTAAATGGACACATCCCTTAAAAATTCTGTAATAGTCTTATGCTTCATTGCATTTGCTTCCTCTTTCAATATCCCGCTATGTACTTCCCGTAACCTCAGCTTGTCACCCCTGGTCCATAAGAGCGTGTCGTCTCCCTGTTCCATATATTTAATCAGTTTATAAGTCAATTCCAGTGCAGTCCCCTTGGCATAAATATAGTCGGAAGTTTACTGTATTTTCCCTCTAAGCAGCTGACAGCAAGAGCTCTAAGACATTACCTATCTTTTGATATATACTTTCTTAAAAAATAAAATATATCTTCAATAACCAGGATATAAACGACTTATTATTAAAATAGAGGTTTCAAGGATGACTTTTAGGAAATGGAACGACGTTATCCTCTAGGCAGTGCTATCCAAATGGTGCACCCCGGAACACAGGTGTACCACGCCGGCGAATTAGTTGTGCTGTGCGGCCATAGTCCACATTTCCAAGCATCGATGTTTAGTAAGAACACGAATGAAATTGGTACGAGTGGCAGCCGTGCGTTGTCCTCATTTCTTACCTAGTCGAAATTAATAATATTTTAAATACATCCAACAAAATCAAAAGCTTTGGCAACAAGCTTTTTTATGCTTTACCCAAATGACTAATGGTTTGAAGGAAATGTTAGCCAATTTTAATGAAACGGGTCCATAAAAAGACTTTAACCTT
>CABFVX010000028.1:380200-439158 GCA_902151425.1 Timema shepardi
ATATATATATATATATATATATATATATATTCACACGTTCCCTTACAAGAACTCTGTACTTAATCCATCCTCACTAATTCTCTCCACACTTCCCTAGCCTTGCTTACTCCATTTGCTTCAACAACATCCATACACCGAGTAATACATACATGCTCTTTTATTATTAAAACTTTTAAGGGGTGTGCGAGTACCAAAAAATTTGAGTGAAAATCGAGTTTTGCTAGATGTTCGAGCTCGACTCAAAGATTCTTACAAAACTCAAAAATTTGAATACTTTGATTTTTTTTACTGAGTATTCATAGTTTAGTTAATTTAATTCAATTTTAAGATTCTATTTTATAATATATTCCTTCAATATTGACTTTGAGATATTTTAAAAGAAGTAAATATACATACATTAAATTTAATTACTAAAAATCTGAATTTGGATCATAGTTTATTTCACACAAAAAAAATAATCTAAAATTTGTTTATAGAATAGCTTATGAATGTCTCTATGGCAAAAATTTGATTTGTAATATTCCTCTATCCACTCGAACTCGAAAATTCTCTTATAATTTCATTTAAACGTAGCTTGAAGGGAAAATACCTACTCGATCACCTTTAATAAAAACGTAATTAGCACTAAGGGGCGCGTAGGATGACTACGAAGTTCAGCTTGTCTAATTGTCTGATGATGATTATATTGGGATTTGAATCCCAAGGGTGGGCTGAGGTCTTATTCCAAACGGTCTCCCACTCTTCATCTACGTAAATCCAAGTACATTTTCTATAACATATACCATTTAAACCCTATTAGCTTAATCAAATGTGTAAAAATGAGCCACGTAGTAAAATATAAAAAACTAGCAATCCCACACGTCATTGCCTGGGACCCACTGTGGTATTGTGTTAGAAATAGCATAATTAAAAAGCTAGTTAAAATCTTACTTTGAGGTGCTTTCGGACCCTCTCACGTACACGTTTATAATAAGGAATAAATTAAGTTTTCAAAATAAAATATAGCCTATGCTACTCGCTGATAATGTTGCTTTATATTGGTGAAAGAATTTTTAAAATCGGTCCAGTAGTTTTGGAGTTTATCCATTACAAACAAAAAAACAAATACTCAAATCTTTCCTCTTTATAATATTATTAGTATAGATAAATTTAAAAATCTCATCTATGTCCGTATTTCCATTAAATAACTATTATCTTTTAAAATCAACCTAACCTTTTTTATTGATGGGAATTCCTGGCCAACTTCGTGATCTCCCACTTGTCTCTTTATATATGGCGTCCCATAAATGTTATATTATTAATAATTCAAGCAGAAACATTAAGGATGGCCAAATTTAACAACTTATTTTTACTAAACAAACAACAAATTACGTTTATGCTAGGATAAAAAGTCTTATACTAAATAGATATACATGCTATATTTTATATGATGCGTTAATTATTGTATTAATGTTGTTGACATGCATTTTAAATTTTTACACTTTAAAGAATGGTGTATATATTTAGAAATAAATGTATAGTTACGGTGAAATATTTTATTGACAATATATCAAGTATACACTTAGTTTATATAGCCGTATAGGGTGACCTGGTGGTCTAGGGGTAAGGAGTCAGACTTCTATGATGTGGGTTCGGGGTTCAATCCTTTGTCCAAACACAGATTTATCTGGTTGCTAGACCCTTCCGTCGACTCTGACAAGACGTGTATTAATCACAACTTGTGAATGTGTGGAATGCCAGGTCTCCACCGTGGTTCGGATTTCACGTTAAACTGTAGGTCCTCCATTTCATCTCACAATCACCCTACCATTACACACTAGCGTAAGTGCGAATAAACCGAACGGATAGTAAGACGGGGTGCTATAACAATAATAATAATAATATATAACCATTTAAAGTTTGATTATTTTAAATGCTATGCCAAACTTATATTTGAGGTTGCTTTCACTAAAATAGTTTAATGATAATAAAATACATACAATTAGAACTGCTTGTGTCAGCTTCAAAGGAGTTAACATAGAGCGCGAGTTAACATCTTCAAAATAATATTAAGATTTTCTGTAATGTATCTTTCTTGGAACATGTAAAAAACCTCAATATACCAGAACTAAGTACATTACCCCTATCTAATACACGATTTGAAAAAATCACTACCTGGCCACAAGACATCTTTATATATGGTCAGTTTGGAGATCCATTAAGAAGATATTGAGCCCATCTTTACACCAATTTGTTGTTGATGAAACAAATTATCCATCATTATCAACTATATCGTCAATTTAGGAAACCAAAACTCCTACTTAATTTAATTTATTTTTATGTAAAATATAATATTTACAGTTTTTTAAAACTCTAATCATGTTTGCGTATACTTATGGACGCCCATTCCATTTCACTATATTGGTGATATGTTAGCGTTAATGTTAATATTTTTAGTAAAGTGTTTTCAATGTTCCAGTTGATTTTATATTCAATATTTTAATTCAGTTTTTATAAAATAATAGCAGTAAAATATTTCATTCAATGCAAAAATATAAGATACATTAAAATAATAGAGCCCTTAGAATTTATTATCAGTTTATTATTCACATGAGAATGTATTTCCAGTTTACACATTATTAAAAACGTTTATTTTAAACTTACTCTAAGTATTCTATCATAAAGTTTCAATTAGATTCATCCATCTATTCAATACATTAGATTATTATCATAAATATAATTACTACTAAGCTATTTAATTTTATTCAACCACCCATTATGATTCATTTGAAGAATTCTACAAACATAGTATTTCCCTAAATAGGTATGTCGATGTGTAAAAAGAACTAAAATATAGTTAATTCAATAAAATAATGAATTTATTATGTATTTAATAAAATTCTCTTTCCTAAGTTTTAATTAAAAATATATTCAAGATTTATTACATACTTACCTAATAACACCGTTCCCTTACGGGGGAGGAAAGAAACTGTGCACATAGCTAAAAATAATTCCTTACTTATACCATCCTCACTAACTTACTTTATACTTCCCTATCCTTGCATACTCCCTTAACTTCAACAACTTCCATACACAAATTCATATATACTATTTTATTCTTAAAATTCTTAATCTGTCTCTTTTTCCCACATTAATCTATATCATTTAGCCAAGTCTTTTTTATTTATTTATTAGTGATTAATAAATCTTTAAGTTTAACTAATTGAGTTTTTAGAGATTAGAATAAAACTATTTACATCCACACTCAGAAAGATATAACACAATTTAAATGTAAAATAATCACTTTTTAACATTGAATAAACCTAGTAATAAAACAAAGATAGTTTCATAAATAATGACTCTTGAGGGCCTTGATTCAATTCCGACTGGGTGCTCTAGAAGTGGATTTTAAATAGCCCCAGTCTTTCCTTTATTTAAAGTGTGTTTGTCTTAGATAATTATATTAAATAATCCTTTTTAACAAACATTAACAAAAATAATATAAAATTCTGAATGTCATTACTCACTTTCAGTGACTTATTGTCTATGATATGGAAAATTTTAAAGAATGTGAACTTTACACTATAATTCACCTGTAATGGTGTATAATATATTATGAGTATTTTCAACATTTTATTTTTTGCTAGGAAATAAAATAAATGTTAAATTATTGTTATTAATAAGATCACAAATATCTCTCTATTAACAATGATGGTCAAACGGTATATTGCAGGTTGGTATTTATTATTATTATTATTATTATTATTATACATTTTCCATAAGCTATCTCTCCCGATTCATAATATTTAGCTCGAGACTTAAACTGCTCCTTTAGTTTAGTTCGGGGAATGCCAGGCCTCCACCATGGTTCGGATTCCACGTTAAACTGTAGGTCCTCCATTTCATCTCACAATAATCCTACCATCACACATTAGCGTAAGTGCGTATCACCCGAACGTGTAGTAAGACGCGGTGCTGCTAATAATAATAATAATAATAATAATAATAATACTTTATTTCACATCCTTTAGCTACTTCAATTTTATTTACATACACTAATAGTTAGAAAATCACTAAGCCTAAGTTTGTTCTATTTATCCTACTTATTTTTATCTATCCTAATATTCACTCCACCTATTATCTGCTATACCACCACCTATGGACTTATAACAAACTTAACCTAAGACTACATAATAATTACTTATTATCAATAATAGTTACAAAAGAATATAAACTTAATGCTAACTTAAACTAATTTATAATTCCTTCTTGCGTGGGCAGGTTGGTAAAAAGTGTTTCATCCTAAGGGTCAAATTGGCTATCAGTTTCACGGTGGGCCAAAGATATATTTAGTAATCCCATCAAATTAATATAGTCCAACAAACAACACTTATTAAATAATTATTTACAATACTTATATATAAATTCTAGTTTTAGTTTTAGTTTTAGTTTACCACGAAAAATAAATTGTATTAATCTCCCAAAAAATGTTATGAAATATGAACGCAAACACATTTTCACAAAACAAATTATAAATAGATATAAATATAATAAATATCAATAAATATAAAATTCTTTGAATTGAAAAATGGCACCTGCACACGGGAATTGAACCCGGTACCGTTGAATTAAAACTCCAATAATCTAACAAATGAATTATTCAGGATTAGTCCCATTTCTCTGGTCATTCTTCACTCATATTTTATGGCAGAGTATGTGATGGATGTGAGGAAATCGTCAGGGATTGTATGATTCTGATTCTCTTCTTTTGGAGTCCTGGGTTTGGATTTCGTCATGATGATTATATGGGTTTGGTATTGATATTATTTATATATATAATATTCGTTAAGTTTTTGAGATTTATTTTTTTATTAATTTAAATCCAGTTTATTTATTTTATTGGCACACGCGACACGGTAGCTTAACACGTTGTGGAGCGTTCCTCTGCAAGGTTGTTCGAGGGGGAAAAGTTTTATATTAATGTAAATTTATAAAAATACTTTGAATATTATGGAATATTTTGACACAGACCGTTCCTACGGTAAGGTTGCGGACTGAATGAAGAGATAATCCTTCTTTTTGAGTATATAGTTTGGAATAAATCCTTTTAGAGGTTTCTCTGTATTTAAGTTGCACCATATTGTTCCATAAGGGAGGGAGAGAGAAAGAGAGTGTTTTCAAAGTGGTCATATTTCAAAAATTAATAGGGGTATGGGAACTTTTAAAAAATGGAAGATATAAGCTGGCGTCATAGATTCGTCGTAAAAAATAGCACATCTGGATACATTTAGTTTGAAGTTCTGAAACTATTTACTAATTTGGAATGTTATGGGTGGGAACGTTTGATTAAAATTATAATTAAATGAATATCTATTTCATTATAGATTTTTGAACTTATCAAAGCAGAGAATTCCATTCAATTTTCTATCACTGTTTACACGTATATAAAAAATATGTATAGACTCATAGATAATAGTTTTTAGCTATTCCAATAAACACTAAATTCGTGCATGGTTAAAGGTATTGTCAATGTTTAACTAAAGCGCAACATCTGATTGATCACTATACTAAGTTGAAGTGTAATTTTTTTTAACTCCCTAAATAAGAATGTCTACGTAGTTCCCTGTGCAAGATAACGTCATTGCTAGACACTTCTAGTGGTAAAAGGCAAAGTTTGAAAAAAAAACCTAATATTTAGTTTAGTTTGTTGAGTCAGACATCAAATTGAGAAACCCCAGTGATCAAATAATAGTTATGCCAATTTGTGATGCTAAGCTCATCAGCGCGCGGTACTCAACACAGCCTCGAGTCATCGCCGGCATCCCTTTGATGTGAAAATATTGATGACGCCACCTACACTTCTGTAATAAATCAAGCTCCACTAAAGAATGAGCCCCCGGATGAACGTACACACGGTTACACGTGCCTAAGCTTAATGAGGTCGTGTAGGTTACCCGTTCATAAATTAACAAAATGTATAGACACATTTAAATGTCTTGACCGGTCGCAAGCTTTGTCTAGAATACTTTTATGCGAGAATGAGGCTAGTGCTAGGGTAAGTGTTAGAAATACTAGCTAGATAACGTGGTTCAACACCTCACCTGAGTTGGTAGTTAGTAGTTGGTAGTTGGTAGATTGTCTATAATTATATATATATATGCCTATATACTTTTTTTTAGCACAGCATCCTACTACATGTTCGGGTTATACGCTTATATACTAATTACGCGAATGGTTTTAGGGTTTATAAAGGTTATATTCAGAGGAAGTGTACCCAAATTTGTGTGGAGGGAGAGGGGAAAACCACATTGGATAAGCCACCCTCAGTACACCCAAGCCATATTTGAACCTCGATCGCCCCGTCATCGGCATTCTAGTCTACTCAGGTATGTTTATTGAGTAAAGGGTCCATGGATAGATTCCCAGTAGCCTGTTTCTGAAAATGATAGTTATTGTTAAATAGGGGTCACCCTTTTCACAGCGATAAATTGAAGGCCAAAAGACAAGGTTTTGTGTTGGTTATAGCTCTCGGTTATTTTGTAGGCCATCTGCTGGTATAATTAGTCATCTCAGAGAGTAAACCTTAAATATGTCAAATAAAAAAAAGTTCCGTGCATTATGTATAAAACAAAAAAGGCTGACACATACTGCAGACCTCAACACAAAGCCTTTAGTGACATCAAAGGCATTATTTCAACTAAGCTCGGACAGTGTAGTGGAGTGGTTTTGCATTATCTGTCTAGTAAACGTAAGCGTTGTAGGTAAAGTGTCATTACAGCCACACGACCAATGTTTGGCCATAGGTGCTATAAGATAGTAGATATATTTCTTCAACACAACAAGTGGTATAAAATAATAGGTATATTTCCTCAACACTAGTATTAGCACTAAGATACGCAATTGTTCCAGTTTCCTCAACCTTGCTGGAGTAAGATATCATTACCCTTTTATACTCACTGCCTTCAGGGTAGCACTGCCGAGTTATTACTCTTTAAAAATTGTTACAACATTAAAGCACCCTTCCTACCTTCACATACAGATTTGGAAAATTATATAGGCTATATCCTATTTATATTTCTATAAACTGCATTATTTTCCTTTGTAAAGCTAGAGGGGAACAGGAATAATCCCAACAAAACATAATGAGTAATTGAAATTGTTTGTCAATCACACTAAAAAATTGGCAAAGCGTAAAGTACAAATATACAGGACTTAATATTTGGTGGGGGGAAATTATGTAAGCTACCTCCTTTCGTGAACATAAAGTGAGTTTCGTCAGTAGAGGAAATGAGTATACAGTATTTTTTTCGTTCACTTAGACCCCTATGTAGCCTCACAACCTTATCTTAGTTTTCCTGTGTACTCAATGGACATTTTTAAATATCACACACATGCATTCCAGAGTTTCCAACTGCGGTTTTATCCGTTCTAGTTTGTCTGCATGATTTTGTGATTAATATTAATGGTTCTAAGGGTACATTTCCCTTGTACGAATCGATTGTATTGTGTTATGAAAATCTCTATTTGTAGACTGTTACTAATGATAAAATTAAATACGAGAAAGCTTTATCACTGCTATGTTGATGTTTCACTAGTACTGAGCCAACAATTGTATAAACTCCACACAGCAACCGCAACAATACTGTCCAATTCTCCTAAGACTAACGTTATCTGAGGTAAGAAAGATTGTAAGATTTACAAATTAGTTTACGTATTCATACGTCAAGTCATATGATGATTGAGATCAACGTCAGTGGTTTGAAGCCCAGAGCTAGCTTTTTTTTTCAAAAAAATAAGTTAAAACATTTTTACAAGATCTCTACATTTTATTCTTAAAAATTGAATATACTTTATGTGGTTTTAATACCCCAGAGCTGACATTCTCATAAGAAATACTACCGCGTGAGGGTGTTTCTATTCAAGTTGTTGGTGTTCATAGTGAATAGGACAATTCTTGATATGTGTGACAAGCAGTAAGCAGTGCGTATGGCAACCAGTAGAGTATGCAAAAGAAAGGCAAAATCTCTCCTTTCGTATTTTATCCCGAAATTCAAATCTTTGACAAGACAATTCGTAGGAAAAAGCTCAAAGTTTAATCACCCACATGATAAAATTTCCCCAAATGACAAATGTCAAATAATTAAAGGAGAATATTTCCCTCAGTCTTTTTAAAAACTCTCCGCCACATTAATTTTGGTTCTTTGCCAACGATCCGCCTCGTATCAGTGGTGTAGTTAGCTAACGTAATAGTTTTGTGTTGAGCTAGACTACCTAGGACTGGGAGATCGAGGTTGAAATCTTGCTTGGGTGAACTTTGAGTGGTTTTTCCTAAATGGCTTTCCACTCTTCCTCTACTCAAACGTAGGTTCATTTCCTATATATTCAACCTTCCCAATTCCTAACCCAATAGCGATATTATTACTTGAGCGTATAACCCGAACGGGCAGTAAGACGCGGTGCTAAGTATTATTATTATTATTATCATCATCATCTTCGTCACGATTAGTTGGTTTTACCTTATTATTTGGATCCGCTTACTCGCTTTAGTATTTTAGCCATATTTATTGTGGAAATAATCACTATAGTAATAATAATACCGTCTTTATTTGGGTGAAGTTAAGGCCAGGGCATTTTATTTTACGTAACCCCTAAGTAAGGTAAATTATTTATATGACCTTTGAAGATGTAGGGTGTGTACAATTATTTCTTTAGATTTTTAATTTGTGTTTATCATCCTAGGTAATTTTTTGCTTAAATTATGTAATTAAATAATCACTCTATATCAAAATAAATCTGTATAATTTACAATACACCATTTTAAATAGTAAATGCGAGTCTATATCTCTAAGTTATATGATTTTGAAGAAATGATTCATCAATATTCAGGCACGTAAATAAGATAACGATATTCAGAGTGCCTATACCCTGCTCCTGAAATATTACTTAATAATTAAGTAGATGTTTAAGACAAATAAAATACAGCTTTTCAATAAATAAATTTAAAAATAAGTATGTGCTAGATTTAAGTCCTTCATACATTGTGTCGGCTACAGCCGGCTATTTTCATGATATGTGATATAACAAATAGTGAGTCATTGACTTGTAAATTTAAAACCAGCAGGTCAGTGTTTTTTTAAGAATATTAATGCAAGAAAAGTGTCTTAAATTTATTTAATATTTCTCTAGTTCTTCATCACATCCTGACGGTCAGGGCAAAATAATTAAGCTGTACTTATCTTTCCAGGCGTAGTTTCTTCGACACGTGTGTTTGGGACGCCCACGTGTAAAGCCTCTTAGACTAGCAATTAAGAGGTATTAATCCTCTGACTCAGACCCACCATTTCTCGCCATAAGAAGTGCGGAGGCAACAATTTGACCCAACACTTTCCTAAACTCCAGAGTACTAGGGCGCGCTCACAATATTAATGAGATCACTTTTTCCTAGTTGACAAGAACATTCTTCCTAGTACATTTGACGTATTAAATATGTATAAGTAATCAAATAACTATGATAGAAAACTAATACTTAAGATTATTTTTAATTTGAATTTCTCTTATTTAATAATAGAAATTAAATAATTTTAAAATAGTGGCACACGAGATACTTTGGGACTGATTAAATGAATTCAATCTTTTGGAGAAGAACGTAAAATTAGATTAAGTCTCATAATAATTAGCAGGTAATAACGTTTATTTAATTTTGAAAATTTAATATACTAGAGGATATATGCAGTGATGTCTGCAGATTATTGCACTGAAATGTATTTTAAACTTTTTGTTGGGGACATTTCTTTATTAATAAGCCCTTACTTGACATTATAATTAAAAGTCTACTTGTCAAAGGAAATTAACTTTACATAGATGTTTAGGTTTCGGTGTTTAATTTGAATAAAACGCATATTTTCCATTTTCACTCCACAATAAGATATTTAAAACCACCCCATCCCCCAGTCCTGTACATGTCTGTTGCACCAAAACACTTAAATAAGAATTAGGATGTTATTTATTTTTTAAAGAGAATATTTTTTACTCATATACAATAAATACAAATCATGGTTTGCACGTTGATGTAATCATAGAATGATTGTACAGATAAACCACTGCTCACACAGAGGGAAAAAACGTAAAATCTGCTAGAAAAATTGAATTTTAATCTTAGGCTACTATTTTTGTTTGCATCTTGGACATATAACTTATGAGTGTTGGTTTGTCAAAATTGGATAAACCATTGTCTAGTAGTTTATAATATAGTAATAATATAATGATATGTTTATAAAATTATATATAATATATTTAAACATAAGGAGAATGAGAATTATAATGGGTGTGTGAGTGTGTGTGAGAGAAAGAGAGTTTGTGATTGTGTGAGTGTTTAAGCTAGTGTAAGATTGTTAGTGATAGAAAGTGAGTGTGAGAGAATGAAGGATAGATATTGAGTTAGTATTAAATAGTTATAGTGAGAGAGAGTGTGTAAAAGCTGTAGAGTGAGAAAGAATGTGTGTGCGAGAGAAAAATTTGAGATTGAGAAAATGTGAGAGAAAAAGTGAGCGAGATTGTGAGAGAGAAAGTGAGAAAGAGTGTGTTTGAAAGAAATAGCGTGAGAGTGTGTGTGTGTGATATAAAGTGTAAAAGTGCGTGTGAAATAGAAAGTGTTTATGGAAGAGAGTTTGTATGAAGTGAATGTTTGTGAAACAGAGATTGCGGGAAAGAGAGTGTGTGATTGATGGTATGTGAGAGCATGCAAAAAAATAGTGTGTTAGAAAAGGTGTATGAGAGCGAGATAGTGTGTGATAGAATGTGTGAGAAAGCGTGTGGTATAGAGAGTGTGAGGAAGATTGTGAATTAGAGAGATTGTGAGAGAAGAGATATTGTGGGAGAGAGAAAGATTGTGAGAGAGCGAGTGGTAATATGGAAACATAATTGATCTTATTTGTACAGAA
Organism: Timema shepardi; assembly: GCA_902151425.1. Classification (NCBI taxonomy): domain Eukaryota; kingdom Metazoa; phylum Arthropoda; class Insecta; order Phasmatodea; family Timematidae; genus Timema; species Timema shepardi. The sequence goes on from CABFVX010000028.1 coordinate 391,120, forward strand.
ATATCATGCGAATGATCACCAAACCCTACATAATTCTATCATAAGATAGATGGGATACATAATATATTACTTCAAGGTATTATCAACATACTCTCAAAACTATTTAGTATCTAGGAAACATAACTGGACTTATTAGTATTGTGTTTCTATTTGAAAAGATGAACACCAAAACCCAGACTTAGACAATTAAAATGGGTATCTAAACACATTTCAATATAATTTTTTGAAATTATAATGTATATAAAAAATATTTAAACATAATTGTTTCGTTTTCAATTTATTATTCATGCATGAAACAAAACGTAAGAAAATATTTTTTTTGAAACTGGCTATTAATTAACCTTTTAATGTAAGAATCAATGTCGATATTGTTGATATAAATGCGAGTTAACGATAACAAAACTCCATTGACAATCAATACTTCCTTAGCCTAAGAAAGTAATTTTCTCAGTCATAAAGTAGAAGGTAGGTAAAAGTGGTCTTGTTAGCCTAGAACTTGATGGCAGGTAATGAATGAGGCAATTACTCAGATTATTGAAGAAGTGTCTGCGTTAGTTTCATTATCATCAGAGCGTTATGTTACTTAGACCTCTTCTTAACGCTCATTTACTAACACAGCTGTGTTCAAGACCAAACGCTCATGGAAGCATTGATGGGATAATAAAAGGCAATTTTTTCATCCAAGTTAAATATTCTAAAACAAAGAAGAAGAAAAAGTATCAACACAAACAAAATTATATATTTCTAACCTACTATTATCAATTTGTTTAGTAAGTATATATTTTGCCATATTTTAATTTTAATTTTACGTTAATGCTCTACCACTGAGCTATCCAGTAACCACCCAGTGCTTAGAGTCATTCTTCACTCATAATTTAAGGCGGAGTCTATGATGGACGTGCGAAAATCGTCGGCTACAAATGTGTGATTTACTAAGATCATGAGCCATCAGATAATGCAACCACCTTCGACTCGGCAGTTGGCTTAATAATGCCACTTGTATAATTATATGATTTTAAAGGATCACATATTTAATAATTAGATAGCGAAAGCTATTAAACTTGTTTTTAGTGAGGGTTACTCCAATCTAGATGTCATATTCTGATAACTAAAAAATATAGCTGAGGATTTCCACACGTCCATCATAGACTCTGCCTTAAAATAAGAGTGAAGAATTACCTTGGGCACGAGAGTATTCCTGGATAGCACAGTGGTTCGAGTATTGGTAAATTAAGCTAAGCTTCGATTTCCGTGTCCAGGTGTAGTTTTTAAATTTTCAGAATATGATATTTTAATTTAATAAAACCTCCAAATTAAATGTTTCAAATATGTAATGATATAAACATGCTGTACAAACTTTCTCAAACCTGACTTTTAAGTCGTTTTTATTTCTATGAATTCAAATAATGATTATTAATTCTAAATATTTGAAAAATAGAAAACACAAATAAATATTTATATTCACTACATCTTAATAGGCTAGCCACATAGGTAAACTAATGAGAAGAGATGAGTATTCGCCTGTACATTAAGATAAAGTGAGAAATAATTTAGCGAAAAAACACTCTCAGTACACCCGGCCGATATTTGAGCACAAACCTCCCCGTTATCAGCAAGGAGATAGCCGCCATTTTCAGCATGCCAAATTAGAGCGAGTTCACAAAAATAGAGAAAAAATAAATTTTATATCTTATATATAATTTGAGAAGCTCATTTCCGTTAGTAGAAATTACAAGGAAATGGCTCAACAGATTTTGACAAATAACCTCTCATTTTAAAGGTTAGGAGTCCAAGATTTTGGCTAAAATATTTTTCAGACTTAAATCTTATTTTTCCATAGAATTTTCAGCTTTTCATTATTTTCTTACATCACCATGGAAACCATAATTTGAACATGGTTTTATACCTGTAAATAAAACATTTCTCCTTGGTTAAAAATAATCAATCATTCTGTAAATAGCTTATTTTTCTTTGGCTAGAAATAGTAATTAAACTCTTACTTAGGTTATGCAGTGCAACAGATATAAAAAAAATATTGCAAAATGTACTAAGCCAAAGGTTATGGGTTCGATTCCCGTGTCCTGGTCTCATTTTTCAATCTTCAGAATATGATAAATAGACTGGAGTAATCCTCACTAAAAACAAATGTAATAAATGGGCTATTTAATTCTTAAATTAAAATATTAACAATATACTGAAAACAATAAATTAAGCAATTAAAAGTAAATCATTAATGAGGAATGAACAATTATATTTTAAAGTGTTTATAAATAAGGAATCTAATCAAAATTACTTGTATGAACTTGAAATCTAGATTTTTATTAAGAAAACGGTGAATAAACGTGTTATATAATTAGAATACCAATTTTGATAGGCTTATAATTTACCACTTTAATGTTATATATCCCTGAAAATGATTTAATAATCATCACAAAGGTGAGAAACAAAACTAGCATCAACTTTATCATCAATAAATGCTACTAATTTATCGTGTTCATAACTTTTGCACCTCCTAACAACCGCTTCCACAATGTTCCCCTTAAAAAATATCCCAAGCTCAAAGAACATCTCTCTACTAACTACATACTCTTCAATAATTACTTGGTCTCATCTATCGCACTTAGAACTAATTAAAAACGGTGGATCGAGATAGAAAATCTCTGACGCTGAGAAGGATCTCGGTTTATCTGGACGATCGGCTGGCAATTAAGGCCCATAAAGTGAGCTTAACCGTTCCCAAGATCATGTTCTTCAATTATCTATTGGATATTCTTGTTGGGAAGAGGGGAAAAAGTATTGGAATATATCTATAAGTTAGAGAGAAATTGTATTGCGACATCACTACCAACAATATAATATCTCTATAAAGCCTACATAATATATCTAAGCTTGTGCGTGGTTATTTTTTTAATCTCTTACAGTTTATTAAGTTCAATTGAAATTTCGAAAAAAAAATCTACAAAATACTAAATGAGAATACTAAAACGATTAGTATCCTACTAAACATGTTCATATTTCATCAAATCAAGTATTACATTATTAATTATTTTCCTTTTGATGGGAGCCTTTTGTGATTATTAATTTCACATAAAAAATAAGTTTCTTTCAGACTCAATATAGTAATCTTTTATTTTTTATTTAAAAAAACTGCTCTCACTCACCTGATATTTATGCAATGTCCAATTTAAGAAACACTATTGTTCAATTAAATCAAGATTACACGGGTGAAAAATTGATAACATTCTCGATAAAATTTCTTAATCGTATTCAATAGTGGAGATAAGTGATTTTAATAGTCTCTGAGCCGTCTTGTGGTCCTGTGATATGCGTTAGCAGAAGCACATTCTTTTTTATGATCGGAATGATGAAAATCGTATCCATTAATGAAGAGAACCATTATCATAAGTTTGAGACTTGTTATCGAACTTCGATTTATAGATGAGATAAAATATCTACAACAAGAAAAAATATTATATATAATCCTCCATTATCGAAAAAAAAATGTTAATTAATTTTTCCCGCACGTTTAGGTTTACTTTATTTTATTTTATTAAACGTCGCCTTCTTTCAAATAAACACTTATACACTTGGGATTGAAACATGTCTGCCCCACAGGAAAAATACTGATAGAATTCAAATCAAGAACAGTTAGAAGTGAGAAGACATTACAATAAAAATGTTTGAGAGGGATGGGTAAATTTAAAAATCTCAGTAATAGTATTACATCTCAACTCAACTGGAATGCAGTGAAATTAAATGTTTTAAAAAAAGTTTTCAAACTGTCCTTCATCTGAAAATGACAAAATGTTGATGTAGTTTTGCTATGATACCCCCCATCTAACTCTTCTAATATTCTTCCTCCATTTATTTAAATCATGAATATTGATTTATGGAAAATATATAATAATTTGCTATTTTGATAGTTTCTAAAACAATGTAATAAGTAAAGTGAGTTAAATTAATATCTTAGTAATTTATTAACAATGATTTTTAACAATAATTTACCTTTTATTTTAAGCATCCACAAAAAATAAATAAAAACATAGCATGTCTTGTTAACAGCTTCTGTATAGGAAACAATAGTTAAAGAGGATATCCTTTCATCATTTCACAATTACTTATTGGTTAAAAACTATATCGATAAATGGTGCTTATGGTATTAGTATAAATATAGGTAGCTCATTCTGGATTTAAAAAAAATTATTTTAGGTATTTAACGTGTACTTTCTGAACTGGCTGATCATAAATAATAATAATATTTAGCACCGCGTCTTACTACCCGTTCGGGTTATACACTTTAAGTACTAATTACGCTAATGGAATAGGAATTGGGAAGGTTGAATTATAGGAAGTTAACCCACATTTGCGTGGAGGGAGAGTGGAAAATCATTTTGGAAAAACCACCCCCAGTTCACCCGACCGAGATTCGAACATCGATCTCCCCGTCCTCAGTGGTTGAGCTCAACACAAGCCCGTTAGCCAACTACGCCACCGAGGCGGGTCTGATCATAAAAACACACTAGAATTTCTATAAGCTAAAACGAAAGGGCTTGCCAATTTTTCCGAAAAAGGTATTTTTTCATATCTTCCAGGACTCTTTTCAATGCCAAAACTGACATGAGACCAGCGGTTTTACTAACTCTCGAAGGTAGTTGTACTACGTACTTTCATCGCTCAAGAAACATCCACCGACCCCAAATGGGTTTGAACCCTCAAACATCGGGTCCTGAGGTGAGCACTTTACTTCTAGACCAACGCGGTCTACTTTTGTTATTTTCTTATCAAAGCTTCCATGAGCGTTTTGTCTTGCACACAGTTGTGTCAGTAAATGAGCGTTTAGAAGAGGACTAAGTAACATAACGCTTGGATGATAATGAAACTAGCGCATACACTTCTTCAATAATCTGATTAATTGCCTCATTCATTACCTGTCATCAAGTTTTAGGCTAACATGACCACTTTTTCTTTATATTAGAACAAATTTAGCTCAGTGACTGGAAATCTCAAAAAGTGTCTAGGAAAGTTAATGGCCATCCCTTGGGAGTATTTTGGCAGTATTGATAAAAATGACCATTTACTTGGATTATATTTAGTAAAATAGACATTGTTAAAACATAACTACTCGATATAAATTCATTTACTTATATAATTAAAACGTTAAGTCGATTAAATGAACTCTACTTGCAAAATATTTTCGTTAAAAATAACATTAAAACATAATGTTGTTTGCGATTTTAGAATTAGGATATTAGTATTTAGTAATACTAATATGTAATGTATTGAGATTAATATTTGGTTCGGACTGTGCGTAATTTATAAGCGTGATTCTGACTAATAAAAAATATATGTAAACGCATAATGAATCGGCCTGTTCAAGCTGAGTCCTGAGTTACTTACTATCTCAAAATATGTCCATTATAGGCTAGAACTATATAATTATTATTTATACGGCCCGTTCTGAGCCGACTGATTATATCCGCTAACGATAATTTCTATGATCATGAGCTAAAGGGCCTACCAATGTTGCCGAGAAAGGTCTTTTCACATACTTTACAGTGTTATTTTACGTGCTACAATCTACACAGGACCGAGGGCTTTACTACCCCTCCGAAGGAAGTTATGCTACTAATTTTATCACTCAAGAAAAATTCGTCAACCCCGACTGGGTTTGAACCCACAAACATCGGGTCCTTAAGCAAGCACTCTACCCCAAGCTCCCCGAGGTCAACTATAATTATTATTGCTTTTGGCCTTTAGCACCATACAGACCTGGATAACCTAGTGGTAGGAGAGTTGATTCTGTAAATGAAATAGCCTGAGTTATATTCTCATGTCCGGGGACCTAGTGGTCTAGGGGTAAGTTTTTCAAATACCGGTCCCGGCACAGATGTATCTTACCACCAAAACTTTACTTCACATCTGACAAAGTGTATACTTACACTCTTCGTGAATGTGTGGAATGCCAGGCCCTCACCGTGGCTCGGAACTCACGTTACGGTGTGGGTCTCCTCTGCTTTCCACCATCATCATTCTCACGTGTCGTCTTACCACCTCGGGATGGTGGAATTAGCCTTAATGGTGTCCCCACCTAAAAATGAACTCCTCCATACGCCAGAAGAGCAGAGGTCGAATAAGCTCGTGTGGCCAGATATAGAGCATTAGTCCCACCCATGCTCTCATATTCAGGTGAAGTTTCCCAGTATAATCTGAAAATTAATTTACAATCTGAGACTGCCAAAATAAGGTGAATAGAATTATTAATATTCTCGATGGTGGCTGTCATTTACTATTTCTAGGTGTTCTGTCTTCCGGCAGGTCAACTAACTGCCTTGTCCGAATTAAGTCATTAGCATCTTTATTCCTTAGATCCATAAACTTCATCTCATATCCTTGTTTGAGGTCAACCGTCAGTTGCACTAGTCATCTTCCTAAACCCTTTTTCCTCCACTTTGCCCTAAGTAACCGTTTCTTCTGATAAAGTAACCCATCAAGATGTCCTCTATTCTTAGAATCACCAGCAGAACTCATATCTTTTAATCGAATCTTCTTAGAAAGACTTTATTAGTCACCCGGTATGTCTACTTTACCCTCTCTACCCTCGAACAGAATCACAACTCAAAGATTTCCTCTGCCACTATTTTTGGGTAAAAACCGAAGTCAATATATATTTGTGAGTATCATATTTGCTATGAATTTAATTCAAGCTATAAACATGCACTTTACAATGAACATGGTATTAATATATATGTATATATTGGGTACAAGTCTAAGAATTATAATAAAATTACTAAGATTACAGCATTTATTAAATTACTTACTTCAAACGCATCGGGTTTTTTCAGTTTACGAGCCTTAGGATTTTTATTCAAATACATGTTCATACGAGATACTTTATATCCAAAGATAAGAAATAAAGTGTACATAAACAAACTCTAGTCTGTCATTAAGAGCAACTATTTTAATCATCCGGGTTATTTAAACCAAAGTTATCTAAGCCAGTAGACAATTTATTTTAGTATAATACTATAATATAGTTATTACTTTAATACTCATAAAACAAATTAAGTTTATCAAACATATATAATATAAAAATAAAACTAAGAATGTGATTTTTTTTTAAATTTGTGTGTTTAACACTAAAGCTCATCTAATATCTTAGAAGCTCGTCTGCTTGAGATAATTGATCCTGGTCTGATTCCCAAAATAATTGAAAAATTAATGATCGGTGAAATTAGTTTTTCCGCGTTGCAAGGGATGAATTGTCGGCTGAGGGAATTTGTTTGGTGTCGATACCGAAATTAATTATATATTTTATATTCATTTGGTGATACTATAAGTTAGTTTAGAATCAGTACCTGCAATAGCCTTAATAAAACCGATACAAGTTTTTTTTACCACGTCCTACTACCCATGCTGGAGAAGACTTTAGAAGATTGGGTGGACAAGCAGGGGGACAAATGAAGAAGTCTTGATAAGAGTGGGTGAGAATTGAACCATTTTGGATGACGTGATTTTTCTGTAAAAAGCAAACAAGATAGTACACACCTTTAGAAGGAACTGTCTTCTGCATGACGTCGTAGATGGCAAGGTTGAGAAAAAGAACAGCCTATGAATAAGGATGATTTAAATATTGGATGACTTGAAGGAAAGAAGAACAATTTGGGAGATGATATAGGCAGAGGACAATTTAAATTGGTGGTCTGAACTCGCTAACAGGCGGAATGGACCTGTAGTAATACAGAACATCTGCACACAAAAAAGAGGAGGAAGAGAAAATTTACCTTTACTTGTGTGTAGGGTGATTGGGAAACATTTTAGGAAAAATACTCCTCAGTAAATCCAGCTCAGATTTAAACCCCAGCCTCCTTGCCACTGGGGAACCAGACGAGATGAGCTTGACGATTAGTCTGCTTGCCTACTAATGTGGCCTCACACGATTAATTGATGACTCAATCTAATATAGAAGGTATGAGAAAGATAATGCACTAGAAATAACTTTGAGAGTATAGAGAGTCACATTTATTAAGATAATTACATCTGGTTGAACGAAAAGTTTTATAATTTTCAAGTGCTGAACTCCAAGGTATGCCGTTAATTTAAAATAAAGTAAGTGATGATAGTGACAGACACACAAACATGTCACTGTACCACCATGAATATTTGATCCATTACACCAGCCATTATAAACATAAAAAATACACCAGAGAATCAAATCAAATTATCACCAGTTATACTAATTCTTATAAAAGAGTTCTCACATCTTTTTTGGAGAATGAATAGGCCTGAGTCACGTGGCTCTCAATCACCAGGGAGAGAGAATAACGTCTGGGTTTGAACCTCTGCCAGATGCACTTGGGGTAGTTTTCTTCATGTAATTTATCACTGTAAAATTCATTCTCTACCCAGTTTAGTGGCCGAATGGTCTAAGGTGTCACTCTCGTGTTATACTAGGCTGCTGATGAAGAGGAGATGGAGGTTAGAATCCCGGTCAGCTCTACCAAGGGTGGTTTTCATAAAATTGTTTCTCACTCTCCTTCAACGTGAATGAGGGTAAACTACCGTTAAAATGCTTCCTTCCTCAACCCTACCCCAATATAGTAACTATCATATATATATGTTATATACGTATAACCTGAACAATTAGTAAGACGTGGTGATAAAAAACAGCCCTTTCTTTCTTCACGCTATGTAGGTTACAAACCTACATATTATACAAAGCTTCCTAATTTCTGACCTTTGGATTAATTCGTTACTAACCTTGGTATTAAAAACGTAATGACCTCAATATTTGATCACGTGAACAAAGACGCCAGTCTCGTAGTGTCTGGTTTGCCGATAACAGCTAAGTCAAGGTGTACCGTGATGTTTTACTTTAATGAGCCCACCCCTCTTCATGGAGGTATTAAGATTATTATTAACACCGCGTCTTACTACCCATTTTGGTTTTTACACACTTATGCTAATGTGTAAGAGTAGGGTGTTTGTGAGATAAAATGGAGGATTTACACTTTGATTTGGGATACAAACCACGGTGGATGCCCGGCATTCCCCACTTTCACAAGGTGTGATTAATACACGTCTTGTCAGAGGTGAAGGAAGGTTTTGGCTGGCAGATAAATCTGTGCCGGTACTGAGTATTGAACCCCGGACTCTCAATACAGAAGTCTGACACCTTATCCTTAGACCATCAAGTCATTAAGAGGTATTAAGAGTTCTAACTTGTTTTTTTTATTACATGATTTCCCAATCTCCCTCTTTGAAAGTACACTTGGGTGGTAGAAAGACCTAAGGAAACACTTTTGACATAGAGTGGACTTCAGATGATAATATCAGGGTTAGAATCTCGGTAGAGTGCACTGGGGGTGGCTCTTTCTACACATTTAGCTCGAAAGGGTAGTAAGACATGAAAATTTGGGGGAAAATCAAAATAATAGTTTTGAGAAATACATGTTTATGATCCAATTATCTATTTTTGTGTTGGAGTTTTAAAGTGGGTACATCGAAATTTTAGTTGATTTAATACATGAACGATTCAGTGCAGAAAATGTATATCAATTTACACGTCGTCATATCTACATTCAACTAAACCGTTAAATTTAATAATGATTACACTAACGAGGCTAGAATGAGGCAGGTACAATTTATAGGCAAATATACTTGCATTTTGGTGTAGGTGTAGTGGTAATGCACTTAAGAAAGAAATCTCACAACCCTGCGGCTTGGATTCGATTCCCGACCTCCATGTAATCAGAAAATCCACACTAAATGAGCCTTACACTTGGCCTGTGAACCCACAAATGCACATTATTTTATACCTTCAGTCACATATACGTGAGCTATTACTATAGTTGATTGGTTTGTGTTTTATTATTTAGTCCTTAAAAACAAATTTGGTGTAGTATTCTACCATTACTTATGAATATATACCTTATATAACTTATACATATTTATTTTATAAACAATTTTTTGAACCAGTAAATAACAACCATTCTAATACGCCATTGAATTGACCTTATTTTTTTCTAATAAATTATTAATTTATTTTAATAAACGTTCGAATAATCCAATTATTAAAATATATTAACGTTGGTTAATTTGGGATAGTATAAAACTTTCTTAAGTTGTATTAGGTTATTTTACAAAACAAAAAATAGGTGTATCCACTGGTAGGCTTACACATATATTTATTAATTTTAATAAAGATTGTACAATTAAAATAATGTTTATATTATAGCTCTCCAAGGATATTGATTTCATAAATTTAATCTAATAAATTGCAAAGGATAAAAAAATAGTTTTTGATTTATTTTTATCACCGCGTTTACCTGTTCAGGTTAAACGTATATATGATTACTACTCTGGTTAAGTAGGAATGCGGAAAGAAGCATTTTAGAAGTAATCTACCCGAAATTTCATAGAAGGAGAGTAGGAAATCATTTAGGAAAATCTACCCTCAATAGATGGGATCAGGATTTTTATCCCCGATCTCCATGTGATCTGAAGGTCAGTCTCACACGATAGTGACGCTTAAGAGCGTCCGGACACTGAAGCGTCTTTTAAAAAGAAAGTAAATTGAATTACAAAGCTAACCGCAAGCACGTGATGTGGCTTACACTTTATTGATATAAAAGTTAGGAAATACATGGTACAGTCAATGTCAGTGATATCCGCATCGGTGGGCACTAAGGGCTAATATGCCTACAGCATACTCCCTTATCCGTTGTTCCAGTATCCGCGGTTTCGGTTACCCGCGGTTTACCGCTGCCTAGTTTTACACATTATTTTTTAAAGAAAAAACACTTTATAAGTCACAATTCCTACACAATCACCTCACTTCATCTCCCCATCGTGGCCATTGGGCTATCATACCACCGTAATCATCATTATCATCGTGCGATTGTCTCAACAAAAGGAGAATAGTAAGTGAACTGTAGGGAACAGTACATGTTATTATCATGTACTTTATTCAATATCTTAGTGTGAATAATTTATCAATTAAACTTTACCATATTTATGTGTTACATGAATGTCACGTTACATAATAGTTTAGTAACATCCGCAGTTTCACGTAACCACGGTAGATCTAGTAACGTATTACCCGCCAGTATGGGGTCCTGCTGTGCATTAACCTCGTTATATTTGGTTTGCCGGTGGGAGTAAGGACAAATGGTTTCCCACCCTCCTTCCCCGCGATTGAGGTTACACTTACTATAAAATCTACCTTACTCGTTATTATAACATAAGTGTAAATATGTGGACATTCTGTAAAATGCAGCTCAAAAAGAATTACTATAATTAAAATATTTAGAATTATTCTAAAATTAATACTTTGGTAAAAAAAAGATGCTTGAAAATATCTATAAAATATAATAATATGTTAATTACACCTATAGCAAAAATATTATTAATATGATTTTAATCTACATCTGTGAAAACGTGAACCAAACCTCTAACGTAGTTTGCCGATAGCACGAAGGGGCTAAAATCCTAGCTCGGAGTAATAAGGTGGTTGGGGTGACCTGGCGGTCTAGGGGTAAGGTGTCAGACTTCTATGCTGGCGGCCGGGGTTCAATCCTCGGTCCCGGCAAAGATTTATCTGATTACCAACCCCTTCCTTCACCTCTGACAAGACATCTTGTGAATGTGAAGAATGCCATGCCTCCACCGTGGTTCGGATTCCACGTTAAACTGTAGGTCCTTCATTTCATCTCACAGTCACCCTACCATTACACATTATCGTAGGTGCGTATAACCCGAACGGGTAGTAAGACGCGGTGCTAATAATAATAATAATAATAATAATAAGGTGGTTGATCGATATTTTAGATTGTACCTCCACTAAAATGAGGTCATATTTCCTCTAAATTCTACCTTTCTCATACCTCTTCCATTAGTCTAAATAAACAGATAGCCAATATTGACAGTAAGGCAAGGTGTGAACCTTTTTTTTTTCAGCACCACGTCTTACTATCTGTACCGGCTATACGTATATTTACTAATTACGCAAAGTTAGGGACGAAAAAGGTTGAAGTTCAATGGAAGTATATCTATATTTGCGGGGAGGAAGAGTTGAAAACCGTTTTGTAAAAACCACCTTCGGTATATCCATCCGGGGTTTTAACCTTCACCTCCCTGTCATCAGCAGCATAGTCTAACCCAATAGTGACGCCTCAGACTATGTAGCCCCTGAAGCAGGTAATAATTAATTATTTAAGGACTAAATAAAGAGGCTGCTTCATAAAAGAAGTTTATTTTGTCATGGATTATTACTCGGTTATACTTATATAAGCCGCCTCGGTGGCGTAGTTAGCTAACGCAATAGTTTCATGTTGATCTAGACAGCAAGGACGGGGAGATCAAAGTTCGAATCTCGCTCGTGTGAACTGGGGGTTGTTTTTCCTAAATTGTTTCCACTCTCCTTCCACAAAAATGCGGGTTCACTTCCTCTAAATTCATCTTACCCAATACCTAATCTATTAGCGTAGTTAGTACTTAAGCGTATAGCCCGAACGGGTAGTAAGATGCAGTGCTAGCTATCACTATACATATATGGCTATATATATATATATATAAGGTATGTTTACATGGTTTTATATATATAGTCATATACATATGGTTCTATATATTTGGCCTATATATAACCTCCATTTGACTGGCATTCCATTGCAATGAAGGCTGCACTTCTATTCCGTAAGTAGTTCCCACCTTTGCTTGTAGTGGTAGATTATTATAAACCACTAAAGTAATAACTAGTCCAACACGGTCAGTTTACTCAGCTAGAAGTCGTGTGCAATTATTCATCTTTAAATGCGGAAATTAAAAACAGGTGTAGCCTATATGCTTGTGTAAAAGATAGGGATGAAAATTCCTTGTAATTTACTAACAATTCGTCTTGAACAAGACGTGCATTTATTTATTCACTTTGAGAGCATAAAATATGTATATAAATCGTGATCATATAATTTATCAAATAGAAAATATTTGTTGAAATTATATCTTATATTGTTTTTAGTCCCTTAAAATTAGGATTCTTTAAAATGTACTGTGAAACTTGATTAAATAAAATACTTTATTATATCATATCATTTCATACATACATACATACATACATACATACATACATACATACATACATACATACATACATACATACATACATAAATACAAACATACATACATACATACATACATACCCACATACATAAATACAAACATACATACATACATGCATACATACATACATGCATGCATGCATACATACATACATACATACAAACATACATACATACATACATACATACATACAAACAAACATACATACATACATACATGCATACATACATACATACATACATACATACATACACACATAGATACATACATACATATATATACACATACATACATACAAACATACATACATACATACATACATACATACATACATACATACATACATACATACATACATACACACATACATACATACATACATATATATACACATACATACATACACACATACATACACACATACATACATACATACATACATACATACATACATACATACATACATACATACATACATACACACATACATACATACACACATAGATACATACATACATAGATACATACATACATACATACATACATACATACATACACACATAGATACATACATACATATATATACACATACATACATACACACATACATACACACATACATACATACATACATACATACACACATAGATACATACATACATATATATACACAAACATACATACATACATACATACATACATACATACATACATACATACATACATACACACATAGATACATACATACATATATATACACATACATACATACAAACATACATACATACATACATACATGCATACATACATACATACATACATACATACATACATACATACATACATACATACATACATACATACATACATACATACTTAATCACTACGTTCCCTTACAGGGCAGGCAAGAAATGTGAATATAGCTAATAAAAACAACTTCATACCTAATCCATCCATACTAAATTCTTCCACACCTCCCTATCCTGGAATACTGCTATCGCTTCAACAATTTCCATGCACAGCGTCATAAATACTCTTTTATTCTTAAAACTCTTAATACTTCTCCTTTTCATACATTCGTCTACAATATTTAGCGACGTCTTAGAAGACCTGCCACTTCCTTTTGCTACACACACTCTACCTTCATATATTTGCTTCTTCACTCGATCCACACTAGTTTAATATTTATATAAGTACCTGTTTCAGTAACAGGCTAGCTCAAACGTATATTTTAATATGGTCCTACCGGTGATATGATGTTTAGGTTCGAATACCATATTAGCGAGAGTAGTTGTTATATTAATATTTTCCCACCCCACCGCGACACAGATGCAGGTATATTTGCTATTAATTATATTGGAGATTCTATAGTTAGATGCTGATAGCCTGGTTAGTTAGTGAGAATCATTGTAAAAAGGAAGATGTATTAAGTTCAAGCAACTGACCTGTCGAAGGTAAAACATTTTAAAATAATAGAACATCGAATACGATAAAACTGCATAATATAAAAAAAAGATACTCACAAAAAGGTGTAAATACAAAATTGGAACTATGGTTTGTTAGAGAATGTTCGTGCCTGAGTAAATAATTTGACATAAATTGGTGTGTTTAAAAAAAAACTCTTAGTGAGGTTATAAACTGTTTTGTCACCAAAGGTCTTGTGTCCCTCCTAAGTAATTATACTACATCCCCAAAATAAATTGAATATTATTTAATGGATATATACCTTTTAAGCACTGAGCTTGGTACAAGTGTAGTGCTTGAAAAATCCGGGTCTTCTAAATACTAACTTTGCCATGTATGCACGGTGTGCCATTTAGATTAGATCAGAATATATAGACATCCATTTTGATATATCTTGGGCCTCTTGTAGGAAAATAAAACAAACAAATTAGACCAAAAGATAAGACAAGCAGAAAAGGGTGGGGAAAGTAAAAAAATAAAGATATTAAACATGGCCTAATCAATGACTTATAAAATAATCAAAAGCTAGAATGATTTATTAAAAAAAAAGTATTCACATGACAACGCATCTAGGTCCCCCTATATTACTGCCAATCCTTTATATGATTCTAAACTCTAAATCTTAAAAAGAAATAAAATAAACTTCAACAATGTGCTGACAATGAGATTGGTATGCAAAAGTCACATACAATAAATAATAAATCAATGTCAAATAGAAATTAAGAAGTTCTATTAAAATGCAATGGCTAGATCTTTTTTTATTCAGTCTTCATAGTATAATTATTAAAACCCTAAACTCTTGGTAAGAGAGGTTTAGTAAAATTATCTTCTAATTATTGGAATATGCCTTCTTTGAATCATGTGTGGGCAAGGGTGGAAGGGGTTTGGTTTACTTTAATTGAAATAGTAAAATTAATTAATTGATTTGGATGTGACACGATCTATTTTCACGACAAACTTTTTCGGACGAGGCAAGCTCATCACCAGCGTTTTTTTTACCTTTTAATTGATATATATATATATATCTAGTATAACCTACATTTATTTTAGATCTTGGAGACTACAACGGATAAAATCAACCAGGTTTCTTAATACATTGTACAAAATCAGATAACATTTGTTAATAAATTGTCTAGCCTGCCTAAGGAAAATCATCACTCAGAACTTTTTAATACAACAAACAGTTTTTAGTAACTTTGAATGAATAAAGGAATACTTGTTTTAAGGGAACCAACTTTCTCGCTTATTATTTTTAACAGAAGTTTGCCTAAACAATTAAAGTTGTGTAAATTTTAATTAAAACTATTCTAGTATCAAATTTAACTTTATAAATCTGAGTGGTAATAAATATAAAAAATTGTGCAACTTAAAATTTACTTTGGATGAAATTATTAGCATTTTGTAAATCTTAATAAATATAAATATAAAAGTAAATGCCTATTTTGACCTTATTTAATTAGTTCGCTCTCGAATTTGTTTTGAAGTCTTTCGCGGCCGGTGTTTATTTGGAACTAATGCCGAGGCTCAATCTCAAAAATATTAGTTTCATTTCACTTTTATGTTTATTTATTTTGGCCTAAGACCTGAAGCCTATTTTATTCGTACCATCTTATCTGAGTTAATGGTAAATGGTAAGTCAAGATGCAAGCCCAATTCACACAGGGCTTTTTCTCTACATTTTTGCGCACGCTTTTTCTACGCAAATGGATGGTTCACTTCGTTCATAGTCTACCTTCCTCGTATTTACAAAATTAGTATAAATACTTTTATATCCCGGAAGTATAGTAAGACCTGTTTCAAGGAAAATAACCTCTTGGCAATGATACACTAGTAGTAATAATAATTTAAAGACATTGATACATGCGCACGGTCTCGCATGGATGACCACAGGCCGTGTGTTGAAGAAGGAATGTGATATAAATTGACGTGATCGTACAACCGAGGTAAGACTACGAATGTAAAGTGTATTATTCGAGATACTATTATGTTAGCAGAATATGTATATAAGATATATTAAATTATATTGTAAGCAATACCTCTTCTTTTATTATTAAAAGAATCTGAACCATGTCTTCTTGTGGTCTACAAATGGATTGTGGGAAGGACATGGAATTATTAATGCCTTCGAAAAATTTCGAAAGTATATTAGCTACTAGATAGTAAAATTCAAACAAATTTCATTCTGCATTCTGCTTAGTGTTTAATTCAAACATTCAAAATGTACAGTACATATATCCGTATCAGTGGGCCAGTGTACTAAGCATCAAGCTCACTTATTCTAGCTATCCAGGGATAGGATGCTTGGGTTCAAACCCCATCCTGTGTACCTAGAATTTTTAAATTACCCTGTTTTACTTCCCGTTTGGGTTATACGCTTATGTACTAACTACGCTAGTGGTTTTAGGGATGAGGAAGGTTATATCTAGAGAAAGTGTACACCATTAGCTTGGAGGGAGTATGGAAAACAATTTTGTAAAAACCAGAATCAGTAAACTTGACCGAGATTCGAACCTTTGCTTTCCCCATCATCGGCAGTCTAGTCTACTGCGGGAGTAGTGCGTTAGAGCCCGTGGCTACCGAAGTTGGTTTAAGTATTTCTTATATCTCACTCAAAAAAATTAACGTGAATACATTTAATCTAAAATTCTACTTTCCTCATTTTTATCACACAAAGTGCAATTAAAGGATGCTTGAATACTATAAAACTTTGTTATGAGACTAACTTTTACCCCACCGATTATATTTATTGAATAGCCACAAATAATTTAACTTTACTGTGTATTGCACTGGTAAAACCAATATTTTTTTGTGTTCTATACCTTACTAACATCAAATATTTATTCTAGGGGAGTACGTATAATATCGTTAAAAAATTAAAAAAGATAATCATATTTAAAAGTAGGGAGAGTCAAAAACCTCTGAGGTATACACCTCAATATGCTCGGTCGGAATTCAAACCACAATAGCTCTGTCACCAGAAACTAACTCCATTGTCCGCATTTACACCTTTGTGAGTAACAATCCTCCAATTCAATATTCATTTATATATAATTTGGTAGTCTTTAAAATTGCTTATATATTAAATTTTGTGCAGTATATCATGTTGCTTTCTTGTTATTATTTAATAATGATAATAAAAAGAGGGCAACCATGATTTATATAATTAAAAACAGTGTTGTTTTGTTTACAGCCTTTTACTACCTTCCGAGTTGGTTGCATATTTATTCTAAATACATTCAGGATTCAAACTCTGTTCTTCCCATCACCGACAATTCAAATCATACGCGGTTGATGGATGCCTTATCTCACATGATTACTGATGCATTTTATTTTTGAAAATATAAATAGTAAATGTAATTTTTAGATATTCTCATTCATTAAATAAGCTATGATTTTTTTATTGTCGCTAACTACCTATAACGTTATATTCAAATATATTTTTTTGACATGATATTATACGAAGCGTGGTCAATTACCGAAGCTAGGAAGATAGTTTTGTCACTTAAACTTTTATGAAGACATTATAATAAAAAAACAATGTGAATATCGATTAGTTTCAGTGTTTTCTTTCAACACCTAGAACCAAAACACTTCCTTTCTTCAGAATTGCAAATGCTTGTAGGCCTATTTCATAAAATAAAAACAAATTTATATACAAAGTAGAAACAATTAGAACTATATCACACAGCTATATCATAATTATATAGAAACGATAGTAGCATCGCCTGTAACTATCACGAGTAAGGTACTATAATTTAGTCGATAAGCGGATGTTGAGAACTACCTATCTAATGTGGTAAAATTTGGCTGTGCCATGGGTTCAGCTAGTAGGGCATACCAGAACAAATATTGTCACACAGACATTATTAAATAAATGGCCCAATAAAAGTGTGACCCACCTTGGTGGTGTAGTTGTCTAACACACTACGAGTAGTTTCATGTTGAACAAGACTGCCGAGGACGGTAAGATCGAGGTTAGAATCTTGATGGGGTGAACTGGGGGTGGTTTTTCCTAAATAGTTTTCCGCTCTACCTCCCCACAAATACGGGTTAACTTCCTATAAATTCAAACCTCCCAATTCCTAGCCCAGTAGCGTAATTAGTACATAAGCGTATAACCCAAACGGGTAGTAAGAAGTAGTGCAAAAAAAAAAAGATCGTTCATACCTTATCTTATTATCTATTATAGCTGAGAACAAAATTTAAAAATATCAGTGATCCACTAAGTGCCCTTAAATTAATTTTTTCTTGTAAAAATAAATATAAATAGCTATTTATTGTACTGGAAAATCCCCAGATATCCATTTTATAAAATAGATTTAAACCAGTTATGAACAACTACATTTTTCAAAAATCAGGTGTCAGCAAAATATCCTTAAATACAATAGTGAGTAGCTAGCATGAAAATATGTGAATTGTACTTAATTTAATACTGAATTAAGGAGCCTTAACTAGTAGTAGCAAATTAAAAAGCATCTCTATCACAGTAGAATAGAATGCCAGTGGTGGGTAGGTCGAGGTTCGAATCCCGTCAAGCTGTATTAAGAATGTATCAACCCAAATTTATTTTTTTAAATACGTCCACGTAAATTAGATATCATTTCTTCTAAATTTTACCTTCTTCATCTCTTCTCCATTAGAATAAATATTCCAATAGCCCGAACGACTAGCCCGAACGAGTAGTACGAAGCACTGCACACAAATAAAATAGTTTAAACATCGTCCCGTGTGTACAAAGCATTAGTTAATTGAATACAGTTCCAATTTTGTATGAAGGGTTTTACCTGACAAATAAAAAAATCCATCAGATATACTTTCATGAATTTATATTCAAGTCAAGTAATCTGCAAATTTCACTTTTGATAGATAGTATTAGTAACTATAAAATAACACTTATTATGTAGTTAATTGCTTTAAATTTTTGACGAAAAAAAATATACATTTTCTAAATGGAGCTTTCTTTGAAAATTTGACTTTAGTTCTGGGTGACAATAGCGTGGCTGCTAAGCTGAACAACGAAAGTGCAGCGTCAGGTTCATTAAGTGCACAAGTTCCAATCAGGTGTGAAGGACGGCCATTGTATTCTAGGAGATGAACTCCGTCTACAGTAAGTAGTAGGCTGTTTGTTTCGCCTCTGAGATTCTCCTCAAAAGTAATTAACGAAGAAAAATGAGTGTCGTCCTCTTTCTAAAACTTTAAAAGTGGTTTTGCAAACAAAGAAAAACAAGGAAAAACATAATGAAGAAGACATTGCCTTGCTTTGGTTTTCAGGAATGTTCCGGTTGACAAAAGAGAATTGCATATTTTCATTTAATTTTTTACCCGCGCCCATCCGGGAAAAAACACCCCTGTCCAGGATTTTAATCCCGACCTCACCTTCACCATTGAAACAAGCGTAACCAAATAAATATAATATATTTAAGAAAGTGCCATGTTTTTTAACAATGCATATATATTTTTTAAATAATCATAAGATGTTATTTTGTACAGGATTAACCTCCTATATCTCATTTTCCTACAAAAGGACTTATCTGACAGCTAGGAAAACTACTGTATCTGCTCTTACATAAATCAATTCATGTAATTTTCTACTGCCACTTTTGATAATAAAAATATCAAAACATATATTATTATTATTATTATTAGCACCGCGTCTTACTACCCGTTCGGGTTATACGCACATCAAAACATATAAAATAGCATAAATAATATATTAAAACTCTAAATGTTTCCAAAAATATTTGTATTTTTTAAAAATCTGCTAGAAATATCAATTTGTGAGAAAAGAAATGTGTAGCTTAAACTATAGTATAAAACATATTTCTTGTACAAATATTTATGAATTATATTTATCAATGACTAGTCCAAAGCCTTAGCACAGTTGTTAAAGAATCTGCAGGAATGGGTTCCAGGTCCAATTACCACTGTAAGTGAAACATAAATTTTATTAGGTTGACATTGTCTAATTATATTCAATATTACTTGTTTCTCTGTTAAAACTATAACTTTTTTCATCAAATTTTTAGAAATCAACGATCCCATCTAGCAAAAGATATTTATTCAGCACTAATATCTCAGATTTAATTCAAAAGCGCCCCGCATTTGTGGTTGCATGGTCCAATGCATCACTCTCGTGTTAGACTGGATTGCTAGCTGAGTGTACTTAAGGTGTTATTTACTGGGTAATTACCACACCCCCACTCAACGTAACTAAGGATATACTTCCTTAAATTATATATTCGTCATCATCACCCTACTTATAGTATGGATAGCCCGGAATGGGAGTAATAAACAATTCAAGGGAAAAAAACACTTTTATAACCTCAACCTAGCATTGACCCAAGATCTCTTAACCTTGTAAATGACCTCTCTTTCGATCTTCAGCATGGTAACAGCCACACATTTTTGTAACACGTTTGCCAATTCTATAAACATGTGAAGTTTCTTCTTAATTAACACTCATGTCGTCCAGCTTCTGGTTTCCCCACACAGCGGAGTTCCACCTATGAAACTGGTTGATATTTGGGAGGTCAACTAGTTTATGTCATCCCTCTTCGAGTTCACGTTTATGTGTGTGTCTTTTCCACATTAGCTTCTTCACTGTATGTATACTGTCCATATCTATCTTCCTTTCGACAAGAGTGATTTCATTAATTCTCTACTTCTTTTATTTTAGCTAGTGAACTCTTGGGTGAAATGAATAAAGCTTGATTCACGCGTTAGCCGAAAAGATATAATAGAATCTACTTGAGGGGAGTAGCAAACACACACAGATCGCAAACATGTATATCGATCAATGATGCGTAGCGACACAAACTAAAGTTGATAACCCAAACGTTTAGTAAGATGCAATGAACCAAAAACTAAAACACTAATTCGAAAAAGTTGACCACCATCACCTTTTATTTAGAGGAGATAATATATATTTTAGTTTATTATTACTATACCAATTATAGTGTTTATTTATGATGGCACATAGCACTATGATAATTCAAATATATTTTCATTGATTGGTTCTTATGATAAGATTAGCATTATGAAGAGCATACGAGACTGATAATATTTATATTGATATTACGTTGATAGTGGGGGTAATCGTGTATTTGTTTTAGAGCTCGTTTTGTATCTACCATTCTACTCTGATTTCTACTGTTGTTTTTTGGCGGAAGTGCGAATACATATTAACAAGTTTACATAAAATTGAGCGCTATATTTTTTCAAATTATTTAAATGAGTTTACACCAAAACGTGTTTTTTTTCTCATAAGCTACTAAGAAGAGTGGGACACATTCTCTCTCTTGAATTAAATTTCTTTATTTTATTATTTCTTTGTCGTGCATTTGAGATGCCATGTTTATATCTAATGAAGAGCAGTTTAACTGGTTGGCAGCTACTACGTGCTCCACACCCTGGTTGACCAAACGTGGTTGCCAATTCTTCCCCACAGTTAATCAATTTTCCCTTTTTGATGGTTTTATTTCATCCCGATTTGCCAAAAGAAGACAGAACGAGTTTGTTGGAAATGAAGGTGACCTTTCTGAGGAGATATTCCAAGTGCAACACCCATGTGTCCGTCCAGCCCATTTCGTGTTATCATTTTTTTACCCTTTTTTTCTAGCTTAGGCGTCTCTGGTATGATACGATCGATCCATCTCTTCTCTGGTTGTGTGTGTGTGTGTGTGTGTGTGTCACGTCGACACCCATCAACTAACGACATTGTGAATAGGCAGGAATACCTAAGCTTGGAGATGAATATATCAGCTATCTCTTTTGGTAAAGATATAGGAATCAACAAGTTTGCAGGATGGTAATCATCCTTCTTACTATATTTATACACATTTTTTAAATAACCATTTTTAAAATATAAATTATAGTTTATAATATTTTTTATACTAAGGAATCAATAATTCAAGTCTTGGAAACAAACTTATTAAATCACACTCTTCATCCACCAAATTTTTTTTGTGTGGTCCACGTTTTACCCCAGCCCCTCACCCTGTTTGATGAACTATCCATATTATTATATTCTAGTTCATAACTTTTTAACAATGGCTATTTAACGAGGTATAGTTTAAGAAAGGAGTAAAGTTTAAAGAGTGCACCCGCATTAACGGGAAGAGTAGAGTGAAACTCATATTTAAGTTCACCCAGTCAAGATTCCGATATGGAATTCCCTGTCACCAGCAATCCAGTCAATTTTGAGTATAAGTCTGATTTTAGTTAGAATAAAATCCAAGAAAATTCAAACCTATCTTTGCGAACAACACTATTATCGTTATTATTTGTTTAATTTTTTGGGTACTGATAATATTTAAGTGGCAGTTACATTTAACATGACTTGATACATTTATTTATTAAAATTGTTTTAGTAACCTTAGTAACTACCAGATACTGTTTCTACTATCAAAATTATGGTATATAATGTACTAAACCAAGTGACTATCCTTAACATAATACATGCAAGCTAATTCTATATGTCTAGATATAATGACACCTATCGATTATATCGATATGAGAATGATCCCATACATATAATATTATATCATTTTAAATATAAGGAATTGAGATGTAGTCCTTTTAGAGTGTAAATATACCCACGTTAATTTGTTTGAACTTGAAGAAGTAACTAAAGCGTTTTAAGTCCAGTAGAATGCATAGCCATTGTACCCTTTAAGTTTCTACCTTATCTATAGCTATACTTTCAACCACATTTAAAACTGATTTCACGTTTTTTACACATAGATTTATAACATAAATACATTTTATTTCACATTAGAGATTGGGTAATAACAATACATTAAAAATATTTAGGGTGTTTAAAATAATTCATACCGAAAATAGATATTTTTATTATATTATTGAGAAAATTTAAAATCTATGGAGATAAATAATTCGAAGCGTGACTTAAGCTAAAAGTGTTTTAACTTAAAAAGTATACAGACACTTCTTCTTATATGAAAAGTAATATTAAAAAAAAAAGTTTGAGTACGCGTGCTAATATTAACGACATGAGCCCTATAGTTAAAAAGCGTCAGGCCAAGGGATGCGAAAAAAGTATCGATACTTTACTATTATCGATATATTATTTCGCTATTAGTATTTTTTACTCAATACTTTATTTTATATACTTTACTGATAATAGTACTCACACTCCGGTATCGCTTTGGTATCGAAATAAACAACATTTTTGCTATCTTCATTCATGCTTGGATTGAATGTTTACTATGGTTAAAGAAGGGTACAAAATAGATAATTAAAAATATATTACTAATTGTATTTAGGTATAGATATCATTTTCATAGACATTTTGAAAGCTGGTATGGTAAAACCTTTTATAATATCCATCATACAATACTATCATACCATCCAAGTTCCAACATGTAACATAGACGCGATAGACCTAAATAGAGTATAGTATAGTTAAATAATTACAAATTTTAGTGTTTAAATAAATACGAATACACAATTATTATCATGCAAAAATTGAAATTATTACTTGGTAAAAACATATTTTTTCCAGATTAAAATTTAGATACCGATACTTTTATTTCGATACTAGTACGGTATATATATTTTTCTCTCGATACTTTTCTTTCGATATCACATCCCTAGTTAGGTCCAGCTGGGTGGTATACATGGAATATTAAAAACATTCAACAAGAGAAAGAGAGAAAGAAAGTACAAAAATAATTATATATAAAAGTTATAGTGGGGAAGAGGAGTGAGTTGGCCCTTATGACCTCTGCCTTTTTTTAGTGCCTAGAATACGCTCAATTATAGGTAGCCACACTAATTTGTGATAGTTACTATCTATCAAACTTAGCTACTTTTGAAATATATACAACAAACTTCATATTTATATAAACCCCACTTAAAGTTATCTGCTCTAAATAATTATATTATGATCTTTGGTTTGATTTTAATCTCCGTTAGTTTTCACATCAAATCTTTACACAGTCTTATTGAAATACGTTTTAGTGGAATAGTCCTACATTGAATGTCATTGATACATAATTTGACATATCTGTTTGCTAATCATTATCAAGTCACTTTACAAATATAAGATTTTTAAATATTAATATAATAATGTTACACATGTGTTGGGATAAAAAAAAAACTATGGCATATCTTGTAAATGTGAAATCCCTCAGTATTTTCATCATATTATTTGGTAAACATAGGTCAACTAATAAATTATAACACATTTATCTAAGACAGAATCAGAGATTTGAAACTCTAACAACAAATCAAATAAGTTTAAATCTAATTACACATAACCGGTAATTTAGCTTGTTAACAGAAATAACAAGAGAAATGATTAATAGCTAAATGCCATTGACCAGGATACATTACAAATTAGATTGTAAATGATCGCTTGAAACAACAATTCGAACATAACTTATTTTTATGTTAAAACCTCCCCTTATCTTAATAATAGTGTCATACATCTTCAATCTACTAATGAACTGTACAGACACTGTTGACTAAGCCGTTAATATCTGACTCAACGTGCCAACATTGATTTGGTTTTGGTGATAAAACATTTTCAAATCAATCAGAATACAAGCAATCAACATAATATAATGTTGAAGAACAGGCAAGGTTCAAAAATAAAGTGCTATGTGTGCTTGTTTCTTGAATCCACTTTCCCAGACGTTTCAACTAATACCACATTGAATTAAAACAAAATTATTATTTTAGAGACATGAAATATGAATTAAATAAATGGTATTTTTGATCACTAAAATACCATTAATGATTTATGGTAATTAGTGCTCCAGGCAGCGTAAGTGGTCATCTGAATCATACGTTCGTCCCAGGTATTGTGTGTGAACCTCAGTTGTCTATTTTCATGACCTGTGACGTCTCGAGCCATATGGCACACGCTTGCTAATTTAAAACGGCAAAATAACGTTCCCAAACCACATTTCTAAGGATACAATTACTGTAGTATTATGGCCGCGTCACTCCCTTTCCCCCAAATTTGAATACTAACTACGGGCCTGCTAAAAAAAATTACATTTACTCAAAAAAAAGGGAGGGAGAGATTTTTGAATATTTAAGGATAGCAGCTATAGCTTCAATTGAGAAGTAAATAATATTTCAAATAATTTTTGTAAGTGTTTCTTGAAACATAGATTAATAATAGTGCAAAATATAATGAGAATAGTATGGGGAAAACATTCTTATCTCTAAGAAAAAATATAGGCTGCTTTGAGTTTATATGTGTATGAGTTCATGTAAATATATCGTATTATAATTATAAAAATATATATAAATGTATACTAGTGAAATATTGCTTCATGAATGAGATTATTTCACGTTTTAACAAAATAAAAATAAAAATTGTATTGATTTATATTCGAGAACGTTTAACATAAAAATGATTAAATATTCACCAAACTCTGTGTATTTAAGTGAAATCCAATTAAAATAGTTCATACCATTTAGAAAAAAAATGCATTTAGGTTTTTAATTCAGGATGGATTAACAATTAATTTATTTACTTAATTGTTCAAGAAAAGATTCATCAAGTTTCTATATACATATTTTAAAATTTCGTATTCTAATACACTCAGAAATATCGTCAATGCACTAGGATAACGCGCGTTAGAAGAAATAAAAAATTATTAGTTGCAATTCGGCTAATTTCATACACATTTTGAATATTAACTTTTACTTTATAATATTTAACATTCTATAATTTAATAAAATATAGCCAAACTTGTTTTATTTATTTTCAAACAAACTAATAGCACTTAAAACTCATCAAATATCAAATCTCAATTTTACACTTTCCTTACTAAATGACTCATTTATACAACTATAAATATTTTAAAATCATCAAGACACTTCAAAATTTTGTTAACATATATATAATCTTTAGACAATAATAGACTTAATAGAATTGAATTTCTTTTTCCAAAATAATATATAATATTATCTCAGAAATAAAATTAAAAAAGACAATACTGTTATTTAATCAGAATAAATTTATTGAATAGTCAAACTAAAAGGTGTATAGTATAATATGTTTTATAGAATGTAGTTTATTATATTTAATGAATAATAATCCAACTGTATAATTGAGCAATATAGCTTTCTTATAAAAAAATATTGTGTAAAATTGTACAAATTCAGCTTTTTACTATCAAATAATTCTTATCCATGCATGATACACTATTTTATAAGTATTAGCGATTACATTTATTTAATCATGACAATGATGATGAAGATGTCATAATGAACTCATGATGGAAAGACGTTTAGTTTAATTACATAATTTTTCTTAAATTAGGCCTTTATCTATTTATACTTTACCCATGTATATTATAAGAGTACCACTATGTATTAATACTCTACTCCTCAGATCAGCGTAGATTTTCTGTCAGGCATAGGCCTACATGTAATAGCGTCTATAAAACATGTCTATAATGTTTAATATCGTTCACCACAAACCGTTAAAAGAATCATACCATTAAATGCATGTTCTCAATACTATAAAAGAAGAAAGATGAAACATACTAGTTACTTTTATTTTATTTGGGAAGTTTTTAAAATTTATTACATTAAGATTAATGCCAGAAGTAACCATTTTAAAATACATGGCAAAAGTTATGACATCTCGGATGATATTCTCAAGATACCTCTAGAAGAGGAAATAAATAGCTAAGTAATTTAAATGAGCATGATAGTATCTTGATATCGTTTTTAGGTGCTCTTTATTACAAAGTAATTTCAAGTTTTATAAATAGTTAAGTGGACAGTTAGAATTCTTGTATTTAACATGAATATAGGTTTTTTGCTCTAGCAAGTGGCACCAGAGATTTTGTATCTCAAAGAAGCTGATTAATATCTTATTTGAAGTTATTTTTTCATTTATTATTTATTTGTTTGGATAATTTATTGAAATATAACCCGCAGAGGTAAAGCTTGTAAACCTCTTCGGGGTCTGATTTATTTGTGACGTGAGTTGGTGATAGAATCCTAAGGGATCATTTTCCTAAATGGTTTTCCACTCATATTTGAGGAAAAACCAGGTACGCTGTTTCTAAACTTATCTTATTACTCCTTACCCTTATACTGGGTGAAGCTAAAATATATTGAAATACAGCATTTGTTGATGAGGACATAGCCATTTTAAAACTGGTCGGGTGAATTGTGTGTGGTTTGTAAAATCTGACGTTAGCTATAGACCCTCAATTTTCTCCTCGCACATCAATGTGGGGGTTTCTCATGATCTACCCCTAGGTATCCCTTATCACCACAATACAGCAAAATCTCATTATTTGCTCTGAATAGTTGATGTCAGAAATAAATCGTTAACCATTCAACTGCAGAGCCCGTTCCTTATAAGGACAATGTTTCTGCGTCATAAAATAAACCACTTGAATTTCATATAGCTTAAGTTATAGCCGCGGCTATGTTTACGGCAAAAAAGGATCAATAAACAAGTTGACTTAAACACAACTATATTTGAAAATAGTTCTAATATAATGGGCTAGTGGTTTGACAAACATGTATTGCTTTAAATGTAGTATATTTTATGGTTCATTTACGTCTTACAGACCAGTTTAATAAAATAAATGACACATGCATAATGTACAAAGCACATGAGTATTATTAGTTACTAGGCAATATGATATAATATATTTAAGATCATCTGAGACCACCAATTTTATCTCAAGCAATTAATTATTTCACAAATGATTGAAGTAGTGATTATTTAAACTTAAAAATTATATGAAGAATGTTTCAGGCAACAGTAGTTTATTTTCAAATATACAAAAGGACGTTAATGTTAATGGTTGCAAAGAGTTATGTTAAAAATAATTCAACCTGGAATTTTGGAAGATAATAATCTACATGACCTTGAGTAAATTGTGTGTCTTGACAAATAAATATATACTTAAAAATAAAATTTTAAGAGGTCATTAATAGACAAAAAAAATCAAAGTGTTGTTTGTATATTTTAGTAAAACTAAAATAAAGTTTTGCTCATTTTGATGACAATAAAATATCAGTACCCCCGGAACCCATTGTCCATTATTTATTTTAACCTATACCTATATTACTATTATGCATTTTATTTAACAGCTCATTAGCTCTAACGGCATTTTTCAAAATAATATCTATGAGACAATCAACTATGTGAACATTTTATCTTACAAATGTACAATAAAGTCTTGAATTGTATAAAAAAAAATATTTTTTGTCCATAAATAATTTGTACCCACTTGATTAAAACAACTTTGTTCTAAAATAAATATTGCTTAAGATCTTTTTCACTATTTTAATTGCTGTGAAAACATCTGTGTAGTATTTATTTGTTGAAGTTTTAGTAATAAATAATGTAACTCCAAAAAATATAGAATTATTCATTTTAAAGTAATGGGTATATTATAAAATGTTCCCAGCAATTTTTGTTGTAGAGCATAGTATTAATTCAAGAAAAAACAATTAACTTCCCTACAAAGGTTTTAATTAAACATAAAACTAATTCAAAACTCGCCCGTACACCATTTAGGCGTTTTGTAAATGTGTCCACCCAAAAGTTTTTCTTAAAGAACACTCAACTTGAATTGTGTTAAAGTTTCTTAAAGGAATTTAAACATAAGGGGGCAGCTTCTGGAGCGTTAGAAAGCATTGCAGGCATTCAACTGTCTCTAAATATTTAAAAAGTGGTTTGTTATTTTAAAATATAGTTTAACCTAAAATTAAGCATAATGACACCAACAGGGCTTTTATATCAATAACAATATTACTTTGGGAGATGAATAAATAAAATATAACATTTGTTAAAATGTAAAATTAGATAAATTTTAACGTTATTTTACATAAATAACCAAGTTATGTGGTCTTGGTGAAGGCTATATTAAACTTTAGCTATCTTTCTCCTAAATAACGAAGTCATTTTTTATTAAGGCAATACCTGAAAATTCTAACATATTTGAGGATTTATTGTGGGGATTTGAAGCTTCAAAGCTACCATTCCCATAAGAAACATGACAATTTTTACCATAAAGAAGACGGTAACCCTTAAGTTAGTTAAATTGTATATTGTTCAGGGGCTGTCAACTTAATTTTATGATTCATTATTGGCTTTATTTGATGAATAGTTGCTTATTAATATTACTATTTTCACTCTCAAAGAAATTATTTTTATAATATTGAACATAAAAAATGTCCGCTCGGGTAACTTACTCTAAGATATTTGCAACAAGGGAAGGTTTTAAAAGATTCTGGAGCCCCTTCCCCTCTTCACAAAAAATTCAACCAAAACTATATTTAATTAAAATTAGACTCAACCTTTTCATTAAAATACATGAAAATTAATGTACGCGTGGTAAATTATAATGATATTCTCAATGATTTCTTAAAAAACTATGCTACATGCATGCGTCTGTATCTCACTTACATTATATTGTGTATCGGCTGAAGATAGCCTATTTAGTGACCTGTGACGTCATGGATTACCAATCATGGACTTTTTATTTAAACACCGCAAAATAATGTTTCTTAATACAACTATACCCGCATTTGTGTCTACGCAATCTAAACGTCGAGCTCATTAATCTGGTTTGCTGGCTATGGGGAGGTCGGTGCTAAAATCCCAGCCTGTGTACCAACGGTGGTTTTTTTTCTTAAATAATCTCTCATTTTCTTATACGCAAGTGAAGGATTATTTCCTATAAAATTATACTTATCTATTTCCAACCTAATTACCGTAGCTAATACACATGCAACCCTCTTCGGGGGTCGAATGGTCAAAGGCAGATGACTGTTTAATACATGACGATCAGGGCTCAAATCTCAGTCATGTATGCCAAGCTGTGGTGTTCCCTAAATTGTTTTACACTCTCCCTTAACACAAATTATGGGATATTCACTCTAAACTCAACCTTATTTTAGCTTTAACCTAATAATTTAAAGATTGGGGTTGCAAGATCGTTGTATGAATCCGTTTGTTCTTGAAATCCAGAATTGTTTATAACAATGGAAAGTATTATTTTAAATTACCATAAACAAAAGAGATAATGAAGACTTAAACTAAAGATTATGGCTTGGGAGGTTATCTTAGAGGAAATACAGTCTCATTAGAGTATATAGTGTATGAAAATACCACAACGAAAGATAGACTATTGGTAACCACACCCCAGTACACTAGACCGATATTCGAACCTTGCCCTCAATGTTACCGGATATTTAGTGTATTGTCAATATTGATGTCTTGTACCACATGACCACTTGTGTGATTTCAAACATCGTTAATTTTCTAGCTGCTAGAATTGTTTTTAAATATCTGATATCGGAGGATGTTTTTAACATCCCTTTTCAGTAGTTATTTCATAAAACATAATATATTATCCAAGTTATTTATAAATGCTAGCTTTAATTCATAAAGTAAATTGCAAAATATTCCTCAATATCATTTCAAAGTTTCATCATTAAAAATAATTTAATTGGTGGGATCGTTGTTTATATGTCAGGTTCATCTTGTGTGGTTTACTTCTGATGATAAATTCACAATTTGAGTGCCTCAAATACCAGATGGATTTACTGGAGGTGATTTTTCCTTAATAGTTTCTCACTTTAGCTACACACAAACTAGGGTGCATTTATTCTAAATTCTACCTTGTTTACCCTTACCCCAAATAAATACTTCCCTCATAACCTGGATGGGTAGGTTCACAAACAACAAAAGAAAAACGGTTCACTTTAAGAGAGGATATAAAATCAAAAGGACCTGAAAAAAGCTCCTCTATTTGCTTTTAGATGAAACCTCAGCCATTCAAGTGTTAGACCTAGGAGTTGAATAGAATAGACTCAACTAATCTATAGAACACAGGCGATCATTAGGAGAAGCATGAATAGCACCCATTTCTTATCTCTGTTTTTGGAAGCACCTCCAAAAGACAGAGCGCTCAAACCGAAGGCTCTGGGCTCAGATAAGGTGTTTCCTTGTTTGCGGGCTAGGGCGTAGCATTCGATTCTTTGTCGACAGCTCCTGGAAGTAACAATGAAGAATGCTAGTAGGTAGTCTTGCCAAAAAAAAAAGTTCTGAGAAGCTTGAGCATTTGAATGAAAGAATTTTTAACAAATAAAAAACCACAAAACTAAACGAGTTGAAGAAATAAAATACAAACAAAAAATAATTTGTTTTTTTCACTTAATATGAGTCGTTCTAGTGGCTTCTTAAACAATGTGATTCAATGTGATTACAAATAGATAATTTCACCAACTTTAAGGTACTTTTCATCCGATTATCTGGATATAAATTCAGCATGTGTATCATGATGAATGAATAGTCAGACGCGATTACCGTAAATGGTTATACAAATGGTAGCTATAGCAATTATTGCTCTACTTTCAAACCTAAGAGGATCAACAAATAAAGCAAGTGGTATTTGGAAAATAAGTATAGATATATAAACTTAGACCTCTATTTAGTTTATTTATTTAGTTCATGAATTGGACAAATTTCTGCCCATTTGGGGAAATGGCCTGTCCCGATCATTTCACGAAATGGGCAAAAATAGTACAGTTTAGAAAAAGTGCTACGATTGAGCTACCCATTTTATGAACTGGCTATTTAATAAACTGGGCATCTACAATTCATGAACTGGACGAGATTTTGCTGGTCCGTGAAATTAACAAATTAAGAAGAGGTTTGGTCATTATGTGAATTTAATTTTTATTTATTTTAGAATGTAAGTTTAGGTTAATTTAGATTGGGCAGTCTTATATAATAACTTAATACAAGATTCACTTGATTTTATAGCAGGTAGTACAGTAGGCTCAAGTTTATAAAATAGGCCACAGCTAATGCCATTTTTTCCCAGTTCTTTAAATAGTGAAGCAAGCGAGCAAGTTTACGGAAACAGCAGAAACTAAACCAAATTGTGAAATGGGCAGTTTCGCCACTGGGGCGTAACATATACATTTCTTACTGAGGATATTTAACCTTTTGGGGGAAAAAATGGTAGGCAATATATCAGTGCTCGACTTTTAAACTAACATATAACAAACCGTATCATTGGGCACACATCTTTGGAATAGCTTTTCGGTGACAGGGTGTGAAGCCCATCCTGAAAATTGTTTATCCATAATTCTTCCACATAAATGCAGGTATATTTTCCTTAAATTCTTTCTTTTCTGCCCCTACTCAATTCGTGTAATTTAACGAATATAAACTAAACAGTAATAAAATGCGAAACAACAAATGAAGAACAAATAAATCATAATTTTTTAGCTGATTGAATTTTATCAGTAATAAAACAAAAGTCTTAGTAAACAGGTTTTACATAGCCACTTTTTAATGTATGCCCCAACAGTTTAAATTATATAGTATTCAAAATCATGAATTTAAAAAATCAAAAACCTAAATGATTTAAAAAATATATTTTGAATTAAGAAAATAAATGGAGTAAAGTTTCAAAATAAAGATAGGTTGATTTTATTCTGACTTTCTGATAATAGATTGCAGTGGCATTGAATTAAATTTTATAATATCAGACATGAAACTTTGGCTTTGTGGTAAAATTACAATGAGGAGTTCTAGAAAAATATTATTTTAATGCAGTACACAAATTATTTTTTTATGTCTAACAATAATTTACCCGTACGAACTATCCCAATCCAACCACATTAATTGGTTAGGGATAGGAAAGGTAGAATTGATAGGAAGTATTCCCGCTGTTGAATGGCGTTATGGAAAATATCAACCAACTAAAATATATGTAGTACATCCCGCCTGGATTCAAACCACATCTTCCCTGTAAACCATTCCTGTTTTAGATGATCTCGAAATTGAGGTTTATTCTGATGCAAGTAAATATTTATTAAATTTAAATAAAGCCAGATTTCTGTGTTGATATGGAAACATAATTAAAACCATTGGCAGTTTATATCGCTGTACCTAATGTTACACGATACACACTTTGGTTTTAGCTTATCTAAATCTGCGTGCTTCTTTTTGTTTCCAACATGGTTAGCACTTCACTCTTCACTTCTTTGACTGTACCAGCAAAGTGAAACATTGAGCGAAGTTATGACGGACAAGTGACAAGAGATAAAGCAATTAGAAAAATCTTAAAGGAATAACATCAAACAAATTCCGTCTATTTTTCCAGAATGATGAACGTCAATCTAATTATAACGCTTCGTGAATGAACAGGAAACAGATTTTTTTTTTCTAATTGTTTTAATTTCAAGCAATTTTCTCACTCTTAAATGTAACAAAACTGCTTTGGTTTATTTAGTTGTTGTCTTTTTGGGGGAGGGGGGTGTTACAGGGTAAGCGGAGTGGGGAAAGAAGAGCAAAAATGCGAATTAAGATCGTGTAACAGAATACAAAATAAAGTGATAGTTTTTTAAATGTCTAGAATAATGTTTTATTTTATGTTTTATTTTCTTGCATCGCGTCTTACTCCCTGTTAAGGTTATAAGCAGGTCTTATTTTAAAGGTGAGAAAAATATTTTCCAATTGGTTCTCAAACATGCTTATGATAAGTGGATTGATTCTTATACAGTAAGCTCATTATTATTTATAACTTATCCTAGATACCCCATTATAGTAATTTAATTTATAAGTATGTAGTGATACTGAAGTTTTTTGTCACCTACATTGTCTCAATAAAATATTAATTCTTAAATATAATATGAACATAATCCAAGTAAATAATGAAATGAAGATTTTTTTCTACTTACATCAGAAGTTGGTGTAAAATATTTTAAGATGTCACAAAAATGATTACCACACATAAGTAACCGTTACTACGTGTTTGAGAAATTAAAAACAACAAATTTTCATTCAAACAAAATATATAATATACTTATGTAGTTGTGGAGGAGTTTGGAGTATAAACATTAATCTTATTTAAGAACAAGTAGGGTGACCTGGTGGTCCAGGGGTAAGGTGTCAGACTTCTGTGCTGGCGGCCGCGGTTCAATCCTCGGTCCCGGCACAGATTTATCTGATTAACAAACCCTTCCTTCACCTCTGACAAGACATATTGTGAACGTGAGGAATGCCAGGCCACCACCGTGGTTCGGATTCCACGTTAAACTGTAGGTCCTTCATTTCATTTCGCAATCACACTACCATTACACATTAGCGTAAGTGCGTATAACCCGAACGAGTAGTAAGACGCGGTGCTAATAATAATAATAATAACCAGTAAATCTTAATGTAGCTATGAACCACATCTTATAAGCCCCTTTGAAAGTCAACTTATAACCATACTAATAGTGTAAAAACGAGGACGGTAGTCTATAAGGGAAACATACACTAATATCCGTGGAGGAAAAGTGTAAAAAACAATTAAGAACATCCTCTGTACCTTCGCCCGGAATGTGAGCGCCAACCATTAAATACCATCAACACCAGAGAAGATGATGGTTTTAATAGTAAAGCTATTATATTTGATAATTAAAGTTATAACCGCATCTAAATACCATATTTTTTAAATTGGAAAATTACATTTGAACACAGGAATCAAACCCGAGACGTTTGGCTTAATATGCTAATGCTCTAACCACTGAACTACTCAGGGATTGTCCCGTGCCCGAGGTCATTTTTCACTCATTTCTCCATGTCCAGGTGTCACTTTTCAATTTAAAGAACAGAGAGCTTGAGCTTAATGTTCAGTCCACGTGCTTACCGATGCAGTTTAAAGCTTAGCCAGCCTGTCTGGTAGAATTTTCATGGAGAACACTTATTAATCACCACGATTTATTTGTATAAATAGAAGAAATTTACATTTTATATCAAACTAGATACTGTACTGTAGAACTGTAGAGAAATTTATAATCATAAACTTTGTATTTTATTGTTGACTTACTAAACTGCAAAGGCCTACGTTCCGAACGTGGTCCATGAAATGGAATTTGGCTACTAAAATTATCAACCTTAGTGTATCTAACTCGTTTAGTTTTCATCAGTGCAATGACCTCCACATCTCTTTATGATTCTACCCACAGTGTTGCGTTGCCAAATAGGTTGCAGAATGATTAGGGTGGATCCAATTTCCTAAGGCAGATTTTTGGATATTGCCCTTTCTACACAAAATGATGGACAAAAGCGTCAATGAAATTTGGACCATGAGGTCAGTTTTGGTCTACAGTTTTTTTTATTACATACCCTTTTAATATTTTTGGGATTAAATTCATTAATGATTGATAATAGATATGAACAACGGCAACTCAAGTAACATCTAAATAGTTTATGTCCAGTTGATGGGAAATAGATGGGTAGTATAGGATACGGAAACCCCTACCTGGCTGACACATATTAGTTTCGACAGGGGTAACTTACAAATTATACGTGCAAACCAGTCGGGTTGGTAAATAATAGTTAAATTATACATTTGAATCCAATATTTCAATATTACTTACTGTATATTTATATTCACTAATTATTTTTTTCTAAATATTGGAAATTGGCTCATCAATATACTTACTGAACTTATTTTTAATATTACTTCCATCACTTTTCTCTTAATATCCTTCTCTATTAACATATTTCAACAATGTCCAAACATTTTATACAGACCAATAAAAAGCAAGCCTTTCTGACCCTCGTGGAACCTCAGACATGAGCTCGTGGAGTCCCAGTGTTCCAAGAATCCCTTGTTGGAAATCACTGATGTAGTCTATTCTTGACCCAGTCTAAGACTGGATGTTTGCGGTCAAGACACTACCAATTTATGGTTAAGGTTAACAATTAATGATTCTGAAAAAGGAATGAAACTAACACAATGATTGCTCAAAATTACAATATTTAAAATATGCTAAGAATTGTGTTTTTTAAAAGTTGAGTGCAACAATTTCCATAGCTATATTCTAAAATTGATTCTTCATTATCACAGTAATCATAAACAAATATTACAAAGCCATAAAAGGTTTTAGTGAACATTTTCTAAGAATACTATGGACAGTTTTTTTAAAAAACAAACTCATTTTTTTAATATATTTTAGCACTACGTCTTACTATCCAATTAGATTATACGTCTATCTTAATTTAAATGCTGGAAAAGTAGGTCTATCAGGAAACAGTTGAGCAAAATACTTTTTTTTTTAAATATTAGCATGTTAAGTTGTATATATTTACCATACATATTAATATTAATTTGTGTCATATACTCCTATTATATAAAGAGTGTAATTTTATCTTTGATAAAGTTTCAAGAATATCATATAATGTGTATTTATTTAATGTACTTCGTAAATTATGTATACATATTATAAATAAATCTAATTTAATGAAAGTCAATTATAATGGCACTAATCTTCCCTAGTTTACTTTTAAACAATTTATAAAGTTTTGTAAAAAAAAAGTAGTAATGAAGGTAGAAAATTAATATTTTTTTTAGCACAGTTTCTTACTACCCATCAGAGTTATATGCTTATTTACTAATAACATCAATGTACAGGTATTAGGAAATAGGAATGCTTGATTTAGAGGAAACATATCCGCATTTGCATGGAGGGAGAGTGGAAAAACATTTAGGGAAACCCATATTCAATGCACCTGAAAGGGATCGAACCCTGATCTCCCCTTCTCCGGCAGTCTAGTTTAACAAGAGGAAAGCGTATTGGACCATGTAGCCTTCAATGCGGGTAATTTATTATTTTTTCCTTATTCGTTCTATGGGAAATATCAACGATAGTAAGATTAAATTGTATGGGTAAATTTATCTTAGATTAAATATTCAGTAGTCTATAGAGTTGTTGAACATAAAGCCACACTGTATAATAAGAATAATATTCAAGGTGTAAAATTTGCTGCCAAAAAAGATGGCGTGGGAAAGGGAGAGAGGAATGGAAGGAAAAAAGCTGACATGTTGATTGAAAGTGCAAATTCTGACATCATCCAACTATTGCAATCGGTTCTTGGAACGTTTGGTTTCAGACCCGGACTCATTAGTTGTTTTTTTTTAAAGAATCTACTTAGAACGAGACTAATCGTAGCATTTGCCACACAGAAAGTTTTTTTCTTTTCCAACAGATCATTGACATCCCCAAACGTGCAGTATTGCCTTGATATAATTATTATTAAACACGTTGAGGAAGGTAGACTTTAAGAAAGTCTATAAGATTGTTTGAAAAAAATTAGAAAAGGATTTCGATCCAAATTATAAAATTTAACAAATTTTTCCCTTTTTAATGAAGCTAGTCGGGGATTAAAACCAATCTCGTTTTGAAATATTTTTTGTTTTTAATCGCGTATTACTTACTACCCGCCCGGCTTTGCACTTATTTACACTAATGGGGCATAGAATTTTGGGGCAAAGATACAATTGAGAGTTAATGTACCCTAATTTGTGTGGAGGTAGAGTGGAAAATCACAAAGGTAAGAACAACCTACAGTACATTGGAGTCCCGATTTCACCACAAATAATGCTAACCAGAGAGGTTGAAGCTTTAGTTCTTGTGTACACCGATGCGTATAAATTGTAGCTAATTTTATAAATTGTATTATTTCAAATAGACAGATTGTATAAAAAAAATTGGCTATCAATACAAAACTTTTACTAATTTAAATTTGTTTTCTTAAAAAGTATTAAGAACCTGTAACAAAAAGGAATTTATCTATAAAAATTACCACCTGAAACAGCTTTTAAGGCTTTTGAAGGCACCAGATTATACGTACAGAATATTCCCATGTGTAAACCACAACATCAGAAGTGGGGATGATAGAACTCATATGAAATGTATCCGAATTTGCGTGGAGAACACGTGAGTAATAATTTAGATAAAAACACCTCAGTACACCTAAATAGACTAACAATGCAAAACGAGACTGACGACTATACCTGCGTGTGAAGTAATATATGTTTCAAATAATTTGATGTGTTCCTATAACAAAATAGAAATGTTCATAGTACTATACCATTACTATACCGAGTAATTCTGATCGACTCTATCCTTTCCTAAATATATATTTAGGGATTAACGTACCAGAATCCCGGCCACGCAGAATAGTGTCAGATTCCTCCTGGATGTTTTTCAGGTAATGAGGATATAAGGGTTCAAATCCCGGCCTAGTGTGCAAGAGGGGTTTCTCATAATTGGTATCTCACTCACACGTGTAAATGTGGGTACGTTTCCCCGGATGAGTAGTAGGAAAAGGCAAAGAAAAATCTATAATAATTAAGATTAAAAATATCAAATTAATAAATAATTATTTTTGAGGCCATAGAGAGTCACATACATATAGTGTATATATATATATATATACAAATAATATATATATATAAATTATATATATACAAATAATATATATATATATAACCATACAAATATGATTATAATTTAATAAACTTAATTTTTTGGGATGGGTCTATTTTCCCTTATTATTTTCTTCTGGTAAGAAAGTCAATGACACCTGGCTATGAGTTGCACCCAAAAGTGATCTTTTTCCACTCAACGACTTAATAGTAACAAGCCTAAGTAAAAAAGAGTGAACAGAGTGCGGCAGTGTTCCAAATGTAATTAGGAGAATAGTACTTGGAGCAAAGAGGGGCCATCACCTTGCAGAGTGTTTAAATTAAATACGATTGAAGATTTCCCAGAATTCAACACCTTCGGAAAGAGAAGAAGGATGGAATGAATTAGCTTGTTTGTGTTTTTATTTAATTTCAATTTTTTTGTTCGGACTTTTCATTTTACCCACTTTGAAAATCACTTTTATTCTTCGTAAAGTACAAAGTGGAATTGGTGAACATGTCTCGAATTATAAATTTCAAACGATATGTCCTTATTTTAACAAACATTAAATAAATAAATAAACTAAAACCAGTTTAGGATTCGCGTTATCATTTGTTTATACTGCCAATGTTAATTGATCGGGTAGCGAAAAATAGGGAAAATACAAACTTTTTTTCTGTTAAAAAGTGATATTTTATTTTATTATCAGTATTACTTTATATGTACTGATTATATCTATCAAAAGAGACAGTTAAAGATAATATCACTTAACGTATGACTTCATAAAATGAGTTTTAGTAACGTTTGCAACCATCGAATATGGTTCTCCTTACCGTAATATTAATATTTTTTACAATATATAATATAATATTTGTGCTTGGAGTTTTCTAGTTTAAAGCACACCGGACGATGTTTCAGAAGACCAGAGTTTGTTTATAACTTTTCTCCTAAGATGATATTTTCCATAGAGGACAACCCTAGTTTGTCCATTTCGTTCTCAACGAAATATCTTACTTTTTAAATTTACTTTCTTTATCTTATGTCTTCAAGTGTAATAGCTTGACTCGGAATAAAATATAATTAAAATAATAGACATAAATTATAGTCTTCAAAATTACACTACATAAATGTAACTTAATCTAATCCTTATAATATGTGGACACACTGGATGAGGTGTTGACCTCGTATGATATAATTTACTAATGATGAGATAAGTGTTTGAGTTCCAGCTGGGTGTGAAAAGGGTTATATTTCCTAAGTAGTTTTCCACTCTGCCTCCACTCAAAAGAGGGAACATTCTTTTTAAATTATATCCTACTCATTTGTACCCAATATTATAGTTAAAATGTGTATTATTAAGGCAGAGAGTAAAATACCATAGCTTAAATATTAATTCTACTTTAAAAGTTATTTAATATTATTTCAGCGTTCAACCCGAACGGTTATTAACACACGATGCTAAATAAATAAAATTATTTCATTAAATTCCCACTTACTCTACGTGTCACACTCTTGTACCAAACATTATCTGCTCTCTAAAGTCGACTTTACAGTTGTTGTCGATGGACCGTGTGGTCGTACATATGAGGACGACATATCCCTGAGCTAACCACATTAAATGACCGCTTATCTCGCAAATAAATCCCAACAATATACCTTCTCGTAAACCAGGAAAGTGTTTGACATGACTTAAAATGAAGCCCCGTGTACTTACAGAGACAGAA
This sequence comes from Timema shepardi, assembly GCA_902151425.1. Taxonomy (NCBI): domain Eukaryota; kingdom Metazoa; phylum Arthropoda; class Insecta; order Phasmatodea; family Timematidae; genus Timema; species Timema shepardi. The sequence goes on from CABFVX010000028.1 coordinate 431,631, forward strand.
CAATAAAAAGCTCGTTGTTTAAAAAATAAAAGACGGGCCCCATACTTTTATCTCCAATCATAATATTAAAACAAGAGCAATGGAGTAGTACAAGACAAATATAGAGGTAGATAAATCAGACAGTTGTATGGGGAACTTAGATCTGAAAATACCTCATGCATAGCATATTCTTCGTGTGTGTGTTTGTAAAAGCAGTACTTGAATACGTAATGTCTGAAGTCATGTGTGACAAACGGTGCGATACTTATTGCATTTCCCACTAATGCAATTTGTTTTGTCACGTTAGAGTGCATCTATCTTAGACGTTTTTGAAATAGATCCAAATAGCTCGTATAGGCTGTGTTGGTCTACTTTTGAATTAAATTGTGCTTGCTACTTTTTTATTTTAGGAATTTAGGTGTAAAACTTTAATAAATACACCAAGTTATTTATAAACACTGAAAATATCTTAGAAGGTTCTTAAGAAATATTTTGTTTTGAACAATGAAGTGGAAATAATGATATAGTTTTCCACTAATAAATCAAGTTAAAACTCTTTCCGGATTTGAGCCGTTTTATTGAAACTTTTTCCGAGGTTTTGGCTTTTATCATAACATTATTATTTCAGGATGAAGATATTTGAATTAAATTTAAATGGCATTGCGAAATGAAATTGCATAATTAACTGAGAGATAATCTGGCCCAGCTTGGTAAACGGTTATTATATAATCCTATTACATTTTTAAATTTATTATTTTAATTCAACGTTTTTGTTTGAAAAATCCTATTTGGACTCTTCCATTATTTTAATACCTAGGGAATAATACTATATTATAAATTAGGCACTTAATTTGAAAATATATGTGTTCAATCTGGTACCATTTGGAAGACTTGCACGCTACATGTCATGGGCCCTTTGGATACCGTATTAAGATATTGCCTTATGATGGATGTATTATTTATATTCATTATTCATAAAACTTTGTTTATCTGCACCGCAGCTATACATTTCTGTAACTATTTACATTCGCTTAATACAACTATTAATATGCATTTATTACTTTTTAAATTAAAGGTTTAATGAAATTTCAATATAAGGGGACTTTTAAAGTGTAGATTTTGGTATAAATAATTTTAATAACTATAGTAATATTAAAATAATAATAACAATGTAAGTACGATCTAGGTACTTTATAGTTAATGTACCGTATATTCAGTATTCATTTAAACTTAATTTTAAAAATTCATTGAAAATAATTTTGAATGTAATAGAAGTGCTTATTAAATATTTTAAATTACTTATAAATTACAATGATCCAAAATAAGTAGATTAAACAAGTATTTTTTACACAAAAGTAACAAAGTAAAGTTTTACACTTAATGCATATATTTTTTAGCACGCCAGCTCAGATTTTGCAAGCTATCTCATGTAAAAACAGTATTATCTCCCTTGATGTTACGCTAGCTATGGTATTTACCAACCTAGTTTACTTTTTGTTGCATTATAAATGCAAATTTTAGGTTAGATATTTGAGAAGTATTACAATCTAATTATATATATACATATTTTTTAACTTATAGACGTTTGTGAAAAGTATGGTTATGATCATTTATTTTTAATTGGCAAGGGTGTCTTTCTTTCAAATAAATGAATCAATCCATGATGTGACATAATTTTTTCGATATTGAGATATATTCCAGGTAAATAAATTTATCTCTTACTTATTCGGTGAAAATTATTATTTTAATTTTTTTTAAACTTAAATCACGATTCACAATAGCATGATTAATTATTATAAAGACTTAAACTTGGCCATTTTAGCATTTTTATAATATTATTGTAGTCTTTTGATTTAAGAAAAGCTTTTGATTAAATATATGATTCAAATAAAAAGCTGAAATGCTAAATTTCCCAATAAAATTATATTTATAATATATTCCCGAAATTTTGTGGGATTCAACCTTGGTCAAGGGAAGCTAAAACTATTTATTAGGCATTGAATTTATCCTTTTTGGACTCCTAAATAATCTTGGTTGGAATAAGTTAGGATAATTTAAAATTGAGGTTAGAGAGGAGGAAAACAAAATTATTTAGGCAACTTTTCTTACCAGAATGTTTTATAAGCTATTTACTTAAACTTTTTTTTATCTAAAGGGAAAAAATTAAAATGATCTAAACACAAAAAAGTAGGCTCAACTAATTTTCTATTTAATCAAAGATACATACTTTTTGGTAAATTAAATGGGGAGAAATTTTGACTTCCTAAAATATAGTTTAGACCTACATAGGTATGTCGTAAATTTCTCCACTAGGCATATGAAAATTTCGCATAAACTATTGTATTATTTTTGCTTAAACCTCCAAAAATTAAACTCACAAATTTGTTGTGTAAATATTAAACAGCATTATAAATATTGTTTGGGAATATTTTTAAACGTGCTAATTCAAGAATACCAAACGCCTAGCAGAACATCTTTAAGAATTAGATGTTGTTACCACTAATTTATGGTGGATTAATTATTATAGATGGTCTTTTAGTACTTGTCTATGTTATTATTATAATGTCTAGTGACCTGCAAATTAAAAGGGATAGTCAGCTTTCTAAAACATAATTAATCAATGTAAATCAACTTAAATATTAATGAAAATATATTTGTATTACTGTTAGAGTAGCACTTTAAACAAATTAAATTTTAAAGACATATAAAAATATTTCTAGAACAAAGAGGGCTTATTGGACTAAATCATGTTATGGTTTTAAACATTTCTACACACTTGAACCAAACAATTTTATAGGAAGTACATCTCGAAATAAAAAGAAAAAAAAATACGTTTTGATTACTTTTAAGTATTCTAGTTTCTAGGGAATGAATCTCACGATGACTTTAAACCCGCATGCCTAAGCCTACGAGAATAATTCCCACTCGAAGAATGACACTTCATTGCTTACTCTCTTCGTGGCAATATGCGTGCAGCGTGGCACTCATACCAGTTGGATTTGGGCTATAGAGACGTCACATAAATATTGTGCGGTAAAGTCAAAAAAAGAGTACACACACCTTACGGGAAGCTTGTATATTCTTTAAAGGTCTTTAGTTTGAACCTCAGACGTGGTATGAAACCCTTTTATTCCGACAGTAGTTTGAGAGATTATCAAGAGTACATAAAATCAAAATTAACTGCATATATGCATATAGACACACAGTTTTTTATAAATAGTTTACGATTTCTTTTTAATTTCCAGCCTTATGATTGTAGATATTTTATTTCTGTTTTCATAGCATCAATCTAATATTCAAAATTTTATTTATTTATGCATTGTAAATAATAATTAGGGACCAAGTAGTTTTGATTTGACCAAGTCTATCGTAATTCTTTTTGACTTAATTATTAAATACATTTTTTTAATACATACAAAGTTTTTCTTTGTAGTTCATAGATTTTCTTACTACAAAAATAATTTAAGAGTAAGAAAATTAAAAATTTATAATTTTATTCATGAAATAATTTATTCTTACTATTGATATATGTTTGGTATTTATTATATCAAATCTTGGCGAAAAAATAAAATAATAATGATTAAGTACTATATATTGCTAGGCTCAATTTTTCTGTACTCCGATATTCTTGAATAGTAATCTTAAAAAAAGCCTTAAAACACCAAATAGCTTTTAAATAAATCTAACTTTCAAAATAAAATTGAGTGAACACCACTTTAAAGAACTCCCCTGTACAGTAAAATTTCAAAAATTCATTGGGGACGACACCTTTAAATATCTTAAAAGTGGAGTTTAAATTTAAAAAAATTCCACTCAAGGTTCACACTAAATATCATTAAGTTGCTTCCCATTCTCAAACAGTAGCTAAGGAAGAGTGGGTGTCAAATACCCTCAACAATTATTTTTTCTGAATGACCATCCCGCCCTCCTCCCCCGACCCCCCCTATACAAATAAGGTGTCACCGCCATTGTTCAAACCCATTTACTCTAGATCTCAAACTACTAACTGTACAGAATATCCCTTCATAACTATTACACCAGTCCCCTTCATACGGCATATACAAGTTGAACTTTAGCAGAACAAGGGCGGGCGTTCCAGGTCAACTTGCACGTAGACTCACAAAACTTTATCTATTGTTAGACCATTCTCATCAACTTCAAAACAATACAAACTCATGAACGAAATCGTTGACTGGTACAATACTTAGGATTTAGAAATTTTAAGATTTTAATTGAGTTAAGTTTATAGCCTACTTGCTTCAAGATAATGTAGAGTAAATTTATATTTCAATAAAATACTTAAATATTACTTAGCTATATAAATATGTATATTTACGTGCCTCACGTTTCATGACACGTCCGTACTATTTCCATATTTACAATAATGCGATAATGTTGAATTTAGAAAAACTCTACTAGCCTTTGCGTAGAGTAGGGTATTAGTATTGAGAAACTATTTTTTTTAAAAGGCATCTTGGTACTCCCTGCCGGGATTAGAACCTCTGCCTCCCAGCAATCTATAAACCACGCTAGAAGAGACTGATGCCTTTTACCTCGATCGTACAGTGGTACCATCTATCCTGTATTATATTCTATTTAGCCTACATTCAACAGCTGATGTGAGTATTCGTTTTTATTGATAGATTTTACGTGGGGGAAAATTGATGTCGGTCAAGTTTAACAAATTTGTTTTATTTAATAAATAACATACATTTCAAGGGGAACACGTTTTACCCAAGATTAAAAGAAGCTGAAAAAAACAACATCTGAGACACAATGTAACCTATCATAACTCTAGTTGTCTTTTATCCAAGAACTGGGTGGCCTAAATCATAAATAAACGGTAGAAGTAGAAGCCAAGCCGAGAAATGCAGGCAAAAGGCGGTATTAGTATAAATTAGCCGTGGAACACCGCGATGAGCTGTGGAGCGCTTGGGTCGCCTTTCATTGCGGTCGACTATCTCTACAGGGGGTCTTCTTCTGCCGGGACATTCATCACGAACCATCTCCTTCGTCCCTTCAACAAGAGTCCCGAACACAAGAGCCGTCTCTTTTTATTACTGGATTAAAGGTATGTGCACACGATATAATAGTTTATTCTTTACTTGGACTGAAGATCTCTATACATGATCCTATCTTACTCCTTTTTTGGATTAAGATCTGTAGAGACTATCCATCTAATCTTCTCATGGATTGTATAATACATATCTTTACTCAGGACTAAAAGTATAGGCACATAATCCATGCATTCTTTACTTGGATTAAAGGTCCGCACGCACGATCCAATATTCTTTCCTTTGAATTAAGCTTTGTTTACATTGTCCAATCTGGGTAAAAAATTGTTAGGTGAAGGTCTGTAAACACGATTCAATTTTATTATTTACTTAGTTTAAAGGCTGGTACACACGATATAATCTCTCTCTTACTTTGGACTAAAGCTCTGTACACAAGATAAAGTATTTCTTCGCGTACTTAAAAGGTCTGTACCACACAAGTCAATATTAATCTTTTCTTCTACTAAATATACATCTACAGAATCAAATCTTACTTTTGTTTTGTGACAAAAATAAGATTTACATACACAATCTAGTTTTACTCAGTACTTAGACTATATTATATATATATATATATATATATATATTCACAACCTATTTCATCTTTCATCTCGTACTGAAGTTTTGTCTGTACGCACAAGGTAATTTTAATGCTTCCTTGGATTGATACCTAACGATATATATATATATATATATATATATAAGCTAATGATAAAAGTTTCAAAGATAAAGTAAAATAAGCAGATCTAATTTTCTTATTTTCGTTTTGTCCTATCAACTCCATAAGGCTCCTTCTCTTCTTTCATTTTCTGCTGTCAATTACCCCACAGTTAGGAATAATATATCTAGCTTTAACCTTCTCATAAGTAAGAGTGTGAAAAGAGTAATGATGATTTACTCATATCGATATTTTCCTCCTTTTGATACTAGTATTTTTTTACTCAATACTTTATTTCCGATACTTTTACTGATGTTAGTACTCACACTCCGGTATCGGATCGGTATCGAAAGAAACAACTGTTTTTTTAATCTTCACTCATGCTGGGATTAAATGTTTACCAACCCACTTCGGTGGCCGCACAGTCTAATGCGCTACACTCATGTTGTACTAGACTGTCGAAGATGAGGAGATCGGGATTTAATCCCGGTCGGGTGTACTGAGGGTAGTTTTTCCTAAATGGTTATCCATTTTCCCTCCACGAAAATGAGGGTGCATTTCCTCTAAATAAGCCTTCTTATTAGTGTAAATAGTACATAAGCATATAACTCAAATGGGTAGTAAGATGCGGTACTAAAAATAAAAATAAAATAAAAATGTTTGGTAGGCTGGACTGTGGAGAAAGAACAAATGAAACTATTTCTCAATTCTCACTCATTTTCTGCATGTCAAGCAAGAAGCAACTCTAGTGTTCAATCTATTTTAGCCCATCGTAATAATTCATAGCTGTTCTTTCACAAGCTTTAAATGGTTAAAGAATGGTAAAAAAAATTGATGGAAAAATGTATTACTAATCTTAATTAGCTGTTAAATAACTTTTCATCAGTTATATTTCCATAAACGCTTTGGAAGATGGTATGGTAAAACTTTTTATAATATTCATCGTACAATAGTATCATACCTTCCAAGTTCCAACACATATGATAGACGCAAAATACCTAAGTATATTATAATAAATTGTTAAATTATAATATTTTTCAGTGTTATATAAATAAGAGAATACCATTATTATGAAGCAAAAGTTGAAATTATTATTATTATTACTAGATGAAAAAAACTTTTTCCATATTAACGTTTCGATACCGATACTTACTTTAATCGATGCATTTCTTTCAAAACGATTTTGTTATCGATATTTTTATTCCTATCCAATTCAATGAGTACAGTATCGACACTTTTCTTTCTATACCACATTCTTAATCAAAAGTGATAAAACAAGTCGAGTCATACAATTAATATAAAGCCCCCTGTAACGCATCACAGAGCACTCTATGGAAATTAATTTGAAGCAAACACTCCTCTGCCATCTAGCGATAGAATAATTAACTTCTTCGAGTCAAATGGCTATTTGGTGAGCTTTGGAGGGGGCATACAATCAAGGCTTGGGTTAGAATGAACTTTGAGAAAAATTTAGGAAGCATAGTTCTTTAACCACCGGAGGCTAAGAAAATGTATGAATATTAAATAGCTTTAAAAGCTATCTAGAATTTTTTTACTGTGACAAGTAAGGGTAAAATGTATAGATTATGTTAAGTGATTAAAAGTAACATTTTTCTTTGCGTATGCAGCAGGTAGTTAAAACTAAAAAAATCACTCAAATGTGGAAGATTCACATACTACTCTTTGTTTCATAAATATAGTTTATAGGAAATCTTGTAAATATTTTTCAAAAGCAATATTATTTCGAAAACTAAAATTAATTGGCAAAAATTTGCTGGATACAAATTATATTTTTAGGTCCTCATACATATATATATATATATATATATGCATGTAT